>JAKJXP020000016.1:0-237804 GCA_022225965.2 Diatrype stigma | reverse complement strand
TTCATTTTTTTTTTTTTTTTTTTTTTCGTTTTTCTTTTTTTTTTTTTTTTCTTCGTTTTTTTTTTCTTTCGCTTTTCGACGAAGGCAGTTATCGGCTTTTTATTTCAATTAACGGACCAGAAATTCGAAACGCCTTTAATTTCGAATTAAAAAAGTAATACGCAAAAATCGCAACGTAACGCAAAAGCGTTTTAAAAATAATTAATAAAGCAAAAAAAAAAAAAAAAGAATAAGCATTTATTTTTCGGCAATTACTTTTAAAAATGGCTATTATTCGATGCGTTAAGCTATAAGCGGCGACGGAATTAAAGCAAAGGAATTAATTTTAAAGAATCGATATTCGGATATATAAAATAATTTACGAAACGACGCATTTATATCCGGAAATATAACGTTAATAGCGGCGACTTTTCTTAATAACGTTTAAATATATTCCGTAAAAACGTTCGATTAAAATAAACCGGATATATTTAAAATAAAAAATGGCCCGAATTATGCCGTCGGAAAAAAACCGGGCCTTTAATATTTTGTTTTTGCTTTTGCTTTTATTTTTATCCTTTTTATTTTTCTTTTTTTTAAAAAGTATAAGCGGTATCCGAAATAAACGGAAAGGTATTCGGTAGCGAATAACGGCGGACCAAACGACGGCGCAAACGAAGGGTTTCGGAAGCGGCAAAAAGGAAAGCAAGCGGCGGAAACAAAATTAGGCGCAAGCGACGGCGGAAAAAAAAACGCGCGGAAATATCGGACCCCTTACTTTCCGAAAAAAAAAAAGCCTCCGAAAAAAAAGGGGCATTCGCGTTTTCCAAACCGAAAAGCGGCTCGTTATTAACGAAGCCAATTTTTTTCGGCCTAAAAGACAATTCGTCGTTGGCAGCAAAAGCGAAGGCGCCGAAAAATTAGGCCTTTAGTTCGGCC
This sequence comes from Diatrype stigma, assembly GCA_022225965.2. NCBI lineage: Eukaryota > Fungi > Ascomycota > Sordariomycetes > Xylariales > Diatrypaceae > Diatrype > Diatrype stigma. The sequence continues at coordinate 236,886 of JAKJXP020000016.1, read as the reverse complement.
TCGAATTCGGCAGCGGCGACGCGAGCCTTTTTAATAATAGCAATAATACGGACTTGCTTTTTAATAATAGCGGCGGCGGTACGTTTTTAAGCGACGGCGGCGCGGCAAATAACGCGTTTTTAAATAATAGTAGCGAATTTAGCAACGACGTAAGCGCGGTTTTTACGGCGGATTTTTAAATTAAGTCGTTTTATTTTGTTTATTTTAAAAAATGCAATTACGGTTAATATAAAAGGTACGTTTTTGCTTTAATTTTCGGATAAATTATATATTGCTTTATAAATAATGCTTAAAAAAATAAAATAAAAATAAAATAAAATAAAAAAAGCATTTTATTTATATTTTAATATTTATAAAGCAAATGCATATAATTAATAATATATTATTCGGATAATTATTTATATAATAATAAAAGGAATTATTTATATAATAATTAAATATATATTAATTAAATTAAACCATTATATATTATAAATGCATTTTATTAATTTTACGAAATTATTTTTTTATTTATTTAATAATTCGCTTTTTTTATAAATTAATATATTTACGCGTAATTGATTTAAGGAATATATCGCGATATAAGGGCTATATAAGAAAGCTTAAATTATATAACTAGGTAATTTATATTTAATGGCTTGGCATATTATATATAAAGAGCTTTTTCGTTCCTTAAATTAAAAATCGTTTTTTTCCTTTTATATAACTAAATTTATATCCGAATTTTTCCTTACCTGTGATCTTCTGAATTCGATAATTCGAATAAGGTATTCCTTTTTTCTATGTACTTATTTACATCTTCTCGCAAATTTATTGCTTAACGGATCAGTTGCTAATGCCATAGGGGTGGTAGAGACACGTATGGGCTTCCCATATATACTCTGCGGGTGCCGGGGCCGCCTCTCTACGTTGTCAATTCACTTCACATGATTCAACGCATCGATCGTCATATTTCGACGATTGCTTTTGCCCCCATTCAAGTCCGAGCCTGCGAAAAGGTCATGGGCGTAAGCAAATCAGGCATGGATATAATTGCCGGTGAAAAGCGGCTGGCTGAGGACGGGTACTTGCGAAGCTTTCCCAGATCAGCCGCTCCGGCGGCCTCGCCTGGCCCTGGTTTAGATGCTCTAAATCGGACAGCAATTAGTAGTTTCGCAGCCTCGTTTGACCGGCTACCAACCCGAGGACGCACTACCGTCAAACTGTTCGAATGGGTTCGACATGAAATCTTTGCTGCCACAACAGATGCGACTTATGGACCGCACAACCCTTTCCGCCAGGATAAGAACGAGAGATCTTGGTTTGAGCTCGAGTCCGGCATACTGACACTATTGTTGGATGTGTTTCCGAGAATCTTTGCCAGACAGAGTTTGAGGGCACGCGATATTATGGTGGCTGAATTCAAACGCTACTTCGAAAATGACTGGCACCTTGATGGCTCTCTTTTTATCCAGCTTCGCCAGAAGCATAACAGAGCTTTTGGAATAAACATGAGCGATACCGCACATACCGAAGTTGGCCAGGTCGCAGCCGGCGTTGTCAATACCGCACCTACCACTTTCTGGGCTCTCTGGCAGGTTCTCGCAGACCCTGTTGTATTCGAGGACTGCCGGCGAGAGGTGGATCGACTGGTGACAGTTAGCTCAGATGGCGTCAATACCATTGACCTCGCGCAAGTCAGAACGGCCTGTCCTATTCTTCTGTCAACATGGCAGGAAGTCCTACGGTTCCATGGCATAAGCATAGCCGCACGTATTATCCAAGAGGACACTTTGGTGGACAACAAGTACCTCCTGAGAAAAGGCGGTGTTGTCATGATGCCGAATGCTGTCATACACAGCGATCGATCGCTATGGGGCCCAACTGTATCTCAGTTCAACCACAAGAGGTTTCTGAAAGCGGCGAAGACTGGGGACACACGACACCCTGCCGCTGCTTTCCGCGGGTTCGGTGGAGGCCATGTTCTATGCCCCGGTCGTCATTTTGCTAGCACTGAGGTCATGGCACTCATAGCCTTGCTGCTTGTGCGATTTGATGTACGGCCTGTTGGGGGAGAGTGGGTTCAACCAAGGAAGGACAGTGTAATGGATAGGGCCTGTCCTCTTCCCAAAGACGACGTGGAGGTTGTATTAACACCTAGGGATGATCGCAAATGGCGTGTTATCTTCTCCGACAATGCTGAAGGCGTGGACATCGTAGCCGAAGACCTTAATCACACAGGCAGTTGAAGACAATGTCCGATATAAGTGGCAATAAGCAATTATTAACAACAGCATATCTTTTAGCATACTAGCGTATTCCACGGACAAGCCTTTCGGATAAAGGCTTTCTGCCTTTGTGCCAACATTTATCTATGATCTCGTGATATGCTCATACGCATGGCCCTATATACATAGTTGTGCTTCTGCGCAGGGTCTCACGCAACGCAATCCACTGCAACCAAATTGCAGTGGCGTTGCACTGGTTGCAGTACCTAAATGGGATTAAAGTGAAGGCATATACAAAGGTCGTAAAACGGATTTTTGGCGTTCATCTGGTATATTCGAAGCACGTTGCAGCCCTGCGTAATAAAAGTTTCCTATTACCTTCCTTACCTTCCTTATCTTCCTTGCCGACCCATATCTGGCACCCCTTTCCGGCACCCCCCTTCTGGCAACCCCCTTTCCTGCCCCCCCTCCCCGCAAGCCTCCACATTGACCCTTACTAGCCCCTATAATCTTTGTTGTGGCGGTGTATACTAGCCACAATGACCAGCCACTGCACCCTGCCACCACCTGCAGTTGCGCAATCTGGAAAAATCCCGAATGGATGGATTGCAAAAAGTGGTGGACACCAAATGGTGGACATCACGTTGCATAGGTTGCGTTGCTTGACACCCTGGAGGTAACTTCCTATCGGAAATCAGAGCGATTCATCGGTCATTTTCTCCTGCAGCCCTGCTTTGTTGTATTGGCGCCTGTTGACTGAGGGGTCAGTATGATAGGCGAGTATTGATCTATTCCGTTTTCTATCTTTGTTGCAACTCAGTCCCGATATCGGTATCGGTGTTCAGATATCCTCCAGTCTAGCAGTGCAATCTCACATGCTTTTATTTGCACATATTTTGATTCCCACATGCATGCGCGTGCGTTCCATGTTTTCCATGCATAACACTTTTCAAGATGAGTGGCAGGTGATAGGTGATGGTTACTAACTACGAGCTTAGATACAAACCACTGTTTATGTACGAACCAGTTTATATGGATGAATACTATTTACCATATCCTATCGCATATACTGAAAGCTAGTATACTACCCAATACTTGACTGATAGATAGGTAAAGCCTAGCTTTACCCTTGGTAGTTATAGCGCCGCTATTCAGTATCTTAGCATTGCTTTACGTAGTACCGAAAGAAAATGCTATCCTCAAAGGGGATTTATATCATCACTCCAAACTCCCACGGGGACAAGTCCAACGGCTATGCCCGATAGTTACCCCTTTTCGGCCAGACTTGGGAGAGATTTCTCTAATATCGAGTCTGGATCGGACCACTACTATGATTCTCTTATATCTGCTATTGCCGTTATCTACCGATATTGGCCGCGACGGCAGCTCCACCTACGACAAGACCTTGAAAGCGCCACTTTCTTTTAATGCGTATAGCCACATGCTCTGTCTCCATACTGTAATCTTTTCTGCTTACGTATGTATGCTGGTGAAGAGTTTCCATGATGTTATAGACCCGGTCGAGAACGGCATATGTCTCGGATCCTAAGCGTGCTCGGTCGGAGCAGTATGGGGTAGCAGTTGTAGTTGTATTCCAAGGTTATGGATGGTGTCACATTTAGCCCCTGGTGGCGTTCCCAGCCAGTTACCTGAAAGGGCGCACGGGCTTGGGTCCACAACCCTCATTTCTTCCATACAAATTGGGTGCACGAGAAGAGCAGCGCTTACCGCTCCTTTTGCTTCTTTTCTGTTCTGTAGAGATAATTGATAACCCTATGCCATTAAGCCACCTTACTTCTATATTGCGGATGCGACCGATGGTTTGTGGCAGGTCTATAGTGCTGCAAATCCTTAGGTTATACCCCCGCCCCACAGCTCCAGGTTATAAGCCCGCGGGAGTGCCCGTCGCCATGAGCGGGCGCTCGATCCAAATCAGGTTTGTACCATGGTTGTGGGTCCGCTTAATGGTAATGCACGCCGTATCCTGTTCAACTCCTCCTTCGGAATTGCGACTGGGATTAGGGATGGGGCTCTCGAGTAGTCGCCCGCTTCCAATCGGCTCGCTTACGGGAGGGCGGATCAGTCGACGTCATTACCTGGCATTTCACATAACAAGTTGAGAGACCATACATCAGTCTACCCCGTTTTCTCCCATTAGCAGATACTGGTCCATGTAGCAAGTCCACCGTAAAGACACCGTTTTTCTATTATCGTATGTATGTGTTATGCGTTCCCTCCGCGGATTACGTTCCCTCCGCGGAGTGATCGAACTAATTATCCCTCTAGTATGGCATAGCCGTGATGGCTGCGTATACACTGGATATGGCGTAGTCGCAGCGAACGATCCCGAGGAGTGGGTCGAGATGCGTGAGCTGCTGAGCTACTACTGGCCTACGATATTGTGCCAGGTGGTTCTCTTCACTGCGAACTACTACAAGCCAAATCTTGTGTTCCAAGTCCATTTTGGCAAGCCAGAGGCAGAAAGGTTTCTGCTGCCTGAACCCGTCGCTTCATTGCGACCTGGTTCCGGCCATTTGTTGGGCATTGCCAAACAATCACGTGGTGATCCCAGGCCACTTCCCCCTTACCACTACATATAGTTGTCCCTTGTGCTGGTCGTTAACGGACCTCACACTAGTACGGCTCCTAATGGTTGACATCTCGAAAAGATGTTTAGTGGGGACTGAAAGGAGAAGGGAAAGAAAACAGTTCCGTGCTGGGGAATTCCGTTTGCCAACATGCAATGTATAGCAGCCTGAAGCTGCCAACATGTAACGTATAGCAGCCGGGGGCTGCCACCATTCCCATACTGTGCAAGTGCTTGGACTCTCTAACTTCGTATTGTGAATTCCCAACACAAGTTACTATGGTGGCATAAATATTCTGACTAATAAAAGGACAGGATCGGCCGTATTCCGGCAAGCTCCATGTCATATGACGATGCAGTAGGGGGGCTGTAGGAATCCATATAGACCACATATATGCACCAATACTTATATATGAACCACGTCCTCTTCGATAACTTCGGCAGACCTCAAAGATTATTTTTGTCTTCTTCCACCCCCTTATTCCCTACCTAGCAGCTGTTCTATCGCTCCGGACACAAAGTCCCTGACACTCCACGACTTCTTGAAAGCAGTGCTCCCTGGGCCCCACGCCGGATAGTCCCTGTCCCGGTTCACACCCAAATGTCTTCAAGTCCAACGGAATGTTGCCAAGTTCTCACGGTTGCTACCAACATACCATGACATTCGACTACATAATAGGAGTCGTACAAGACCGAAAGCAATGCAACATCTCCAACTTGCTTAGCTTCGGCCAGAGTTCTCTTGCAATGCCAGACAGCATCGATCATGTTGATGGAATGGATCATGTAAGTACTGTGCAAGATCACCTCATAGTTGGCTCGGGAACAAGTTGGGACACGACCTCTAATGCAGAATTCCCCTAGATTCAGAGAGATCTTGCCATTGGGTCGATGAGATTCATTGACGTAGAAACGTCATCACAGGTTTACGCAGCCATTGAACATCCTGTATTGCGTCACATCCATTTTCACACCGCACCGCTCGAAGGGACTTGCGCACTGAACGGAGTCCTTGGCAGGTATGTATCTCGATGGACGGCCTGTAAGACACTTGCTCACCAGTTTGCAGACCTTATCGATCCAGAGGCGGATGCAAGTGTGGTAGAGGGTGCGCAGAGGGTCAGGGCTGTAATGATGGGGTATGAGGTACAGCTAGATGCCTCGCCGTGACTAGAAGGACGATGTCCATAAGGATCTATTGCTTTGATGTAGATCGTCTACGGGTTCAGGAGGGTCTACACCGTGAGCATAATAGTGTCCGACGGAAAAGGGACATCAATAGGGGTGGTATCTATACGGGCTTATCTTCAGGGGTTCATCTATAGGGAATTTATAGGTTTTGGGTTTCCATACGGGGCTGGGGCTGCCTTAGGTCAGCCGCGGCCGGCCGCGGAAGAGAGCGTCGTGGGAACGAACGCGACAATCCCTTCGCAGGAGGGCAATAGCGCAGCGCTCTCGAATCACAACAGCGGCAGCCCCCAAGTTGCCCTAATACAACCTACTATTCTAATCAATCGTATTCCCGGAGTGGTTTGGAGATATCTGGACTGGGTCCACTTAGTTACAACCTTGACACCTCGAATGATATGCCCGGCTCACGATATCGACATCAAGCCGCTTTCGGAGGCAACCAACACCACCGACGATCTTATACACCGATCGGCTATTAATATATGAGTACCACGGTAATGTAGTAATGGACAAATGTGTAAGTTGGTGGTTGGTACCATGCTTGACTTGGCAGGGGAGCCCGGAGTGCCAAGGTGGTGATGATACGGCAGAAGTGCCAAGGGTGCATCGGTCATTAAACCCTGACGTTACATAACAACGGCAGAAATTCCAAGGGTGCATCGGTCATTAAACCCTGGCGTTACATAACATATAGTTGCAAACGGGAACATATTGTTAGGTGGTTAGTACCTTAGTTATCTTATCCACTCCAATATATAGGCTAGCTCTTATACTTAGCTTTATAGTTAAATCCTATATACTTACATATATCGATTTTTATTATTTCTTCTTTTCCTTTCTTTCTAATATAGTTTCCTTATATTAAATTATAAGCTCTTAATTGCTTTTATTGGCGGCGTTATTATAATAAGAACTTATAAGGCTTGGAACGTATAAAACAAATTAACTTATAATTTTATATAGTCTTAAGAAGCGTATTAAAGAGCCAAGATTTAGGAAACGTCGAAGGGAATTCGACGGAATATTTATATATAACAATTTACAAGTACGTATTAATACGTATCCTTTATTTTTAGCTTTTGCGGCTTTCGCTATTATAATCTTAATAGCTATATTAAGCAAAAATACATTTTAATATTTCTTACAGCAAGAAATAAAATGCATTTTAATATATCTTATAAATAATAATAATTATAGTTATTATTAATTCGAAATGCTTTTATATAATACCATTTTTTCTTTTTTTAAAGTTCGTTTTTAAACGATAAAACCTAAATCGAAAATAATATAAAAAACAAAATTATCGATATCCGTAAATTAATTGGCTTATTTAAATGCTATTAATAAAATAACAAAACAGCCTATTTAATATTTTCGTTATTAAAGTAATTATATAATTCTTAAATTTAATATTTCTTAACAGAATAATTTTCCTATTTAATTAAATATTTTACGTATCTTTAAGTTTTTAAAGAATTCATTATTTTGTTTATTTAATATTCGTTTGCCTTAATTAATATAATATTTTATAAGACTTAATTAAAATTAAGCGATACTTAATTATTAACGCGGTATAATTTAATAAGCAATACGTAAAACGTATTATAAATTTTTTAACTTTTAAATAACGTAAATTTAATAATAATAAAGGAAATTATTTTTTGGATTTTATATAATTCTTATATTTTTTTGTTTAGCTTTTTGGCGGGGCGTTTCGTTTTAATATTTCTTTTATTAAGCATAACCAATTATTTCTTTTTTAAAGAAAATATTTTTTTCCGTTTTTTGTCGGCCCAATGCTTTATTCTTTTTTTGTTTTTCTTTAAATATTTTTAAGCGTTTTTATATATTTGGATTATTTAATATGCGTATATTTAATTATTTAGGTTACGAAAAAAACCGAACGATAAGTTATGTGCTATAAAATAATAGCCATAATTGGCATAAAAAAAATCATATACGTAAAGGCTAATTTGGCATTATTATATACGAATTCGGCCGTAAATAATAAATCTTTCCAATTAAATATTTCGTAATTAATAAAGGCTTTAAAATAAACTTTAAAGGTTTAATTTAATTTTTTAATTTAATTATCCGTTTATAAATAAAAAATTATATTTATACGTAACTTAATTCTTATTAATTTAAAGAAATTACGCCAGAAATATGCAATAAATCTGGAATTCCTATCCGAAATAATATTAAAAGGTACTTTATATAATTTTTAATAAGATCTTATAAAGATTTTAATAAAATCCGCAGCAGTTTTTTTTTTACTTTAAAAGATATAAAATAAACCATTTTAATAAAGGGATTTATTATAACCCATATCGAATCGCATTTATTAAAAAAAGAAAAATTAATAATAAAATTTATAACGATTATATGCTATAAGTAATAATATAATTCCATAGGCTATAATAAATTATAAAATGCGTATTTAAAAACTTTATTTTATTAATAATCGTAATAGCCATTAATAAATTTTCGAATTAATAACTTTAAATTTAGCCATTAAAAGTTCCGTATAATAAATTTTAACGTTTTATTTATGCTTATATGTTTTATAATTAAGGTTATTACGGTACCAAATATACAGCCACCGACCCGATTCCATATCGTTATATATAAAGAAACGTTTCGTTCCTTTTAACTTAAACCTTTTCTTTTCTTTTCGTATAACAACAATTATATCTTTTCGACCCTATATTTATTTATAGCCGTAATAGTTTGTTGCATTTATCTTTTTTTATAGGTTTAACCCAACTGTAAGCCCTAAAACCCAAACGATAAGCTATAAACGCCAAAGGATTACGATGGCCTTATATTTAAATTAATCCTTTCCCATTACCGCTGCGGTTACTCTTTAAGAATTCGAATATTTAGCCGTTATTATTTAATACTTTTAAAGGGATTTTTAATTAATCCTGAATTTAATTATTATTAATCCAACGATTAATCCCTTTTAATATACCATCTTAAACGAAATAAAATAACGCCTTAAAACGCTTATTTAGGAAAACGAAAAATTTTACCGTTAATTTAACGCAGCAATGAAAAAAAACGATTTTAAAACGATTCCGTAAATCCAGCAGCAATAATTCCCATTTTTATATATTTCCTAATTAAACCGTTTTGTTAATTGGATATTCTTTTCGATTTTAAATCCTTTTTTGAACGCTATTTAATTAAGATTTCTTTTTTATTAATCCTATCCTTAACTTATTTTAATGGCTAACTAAACGCAAACCATTTGCTATATAAAATGCCTTAACGCTAAACCGATAGCGAAACCTAAAAATAGCGATTCATTAAAATTTAAGAAATTAAGCGATAACGATTCCGAAATATAAAAGAAATACGTTAATTGGAGGTTTTAAATTTATTTAAAACTGGCCTTCGATTATTACGTATATATAACGGAAATAAACCGAATTATATATATAGCTTAGTATTTAAATAATAAGGCATATATTTACGTTAAAAACGGATCGATATAGTTATTAAATATTTTAACGATTTTTAATAATGGCCGGAAAAATAGCGAAATTATACCGATTTAATTACGTTTTTAAATATTTTATATATCGTTAAGAATATCCGAACAGTAGCTTATAAAAGCTTTATAATTTTTTAATAAGGCAATAAATCCTTTGGAAAATTTATAGGCCTATTCGTTAAATACGCGGATTAAAGCCAATAATTTAGCGCCATTCGCGTCGTAATATTATAAGCCAAAATTAACGGAGCTTTATAAAACGCATTCGTTTCGGTAATGGACCGGTTAATAAATAAGGATGCCGTAAAATGAATTAATTTATATCGAAATTTATTTAATAATTTAAAAAATAAGGCCCTTATTAAAAAATAATAATAACCTTTTTAATTAATGCATATATCCGTATTTTTATTAGCCTTTATATTAAAACCTATATAATTTGATGCGGCCAAAACGATACGGTTCCGTAAGCTTTTTTCGTAAGAAAAGACCCGGCGTTTTAACGGTTATTTGTGCCTATATTATGGAAAGGCGGATTATTTTTATAAGGATTGTTTTAAAAGAAACCGAAAAAAAGGTAGCGAATTGCCGGAAAAAGCTTAGCCTTTAGCAAAAGTTGCAATTAAAAGCCTTTTTTAAAACATTTCGAAACCATAAAAAATAAATTATATATATATTTAATAAGCTTTAATACATTATTTTCTTTCCTTATTAAAGTATTTCGTTTCGACAATAAATTAGTTCCATTTTATGTCATAATCGATAATAAATGCTTATTATATGGTTTTATTAATAATAATTTCGCATATAATACTTATTTGTTTAACTTTAATTTATTCGTTTCCAAAATGTTTCGCTTTATAAACGGCACCGTAATAGGGACAATATTTAAATATAATATCGTAAATTATTAATTAGGACCTATTAAAAAATAAATCCTTTTATATCGATAGCGCCTAAACGGCTTTAACGTTATATTAAATCTTTTTTGGTTTTAGCGTTATAATTCCAGTATTAATTGTAATTATGGAATATTTGTTATTAATAATAAAACATTTTTAAACCTAAATTTTTTTAGTTCTTTTCCGATTTTAGTTTAATATTAAAACCTGGCTTAAAATTGAAATTAAATTAGGAATTACGCTTAAAATTAAATTAAAACCAAAAGCTATATCCGAAACCGGATTTAAATTATAAATTAAGCCGCAAATCGATTCCGAATTTTAATATCCGAAACCCTTAAATCCGAAAAAATACCCGTAATTCTTAAACCGATTTTAAACCATATTTAGGCCGATGCTAATTCCGTCGATATCCGGTTTTTCCGTATTACGAATTTCCTTATATTTTGCCGCATAAACGGCGTATTAATAAATAATATATTATTTTAATAATTCATTGCCATAACGAATATATTTCGTTTTTTAACCGCAATCGATTTAAAATCCTAAGTATTAATCGAAAACATTATAAATTAAACATTTAATACCTTTTTTCGAAATATTTTAATACAGGATAATACCTTAAACCTAAACGTAATATCGAAACGATTACGAAACTTTTAGGATTAAATAACGGAAATACCGTAATTACGACGAATTTTAAACGAAAACATTTAAAAATACTTAAATGGAAAATTTTCGGTTACGATAAAAAAAATCCTAAAAAAACTTTTTCCAAAGTATTACGATTTAATTAAGGCCTTTTTCTTATACAAAGCCGAAACGTTATTTTTTTATCGCCTATATAATTATAAAATAAAATTACTTTTTAATTAAATCCTTCCGTATAACCGATTTTGCCCGATATTCTTTAAAAAATTATTAGCAATTAAAAAATATATTAACGACCATTTCGAAAAAGGATTTATTCGGGCCAGTATTTTTTTTATAATAATACCGGTTTTATTTACGAAAAAATCTAAAAACGGAATTCGCATTTACGTAAATTATAAGGAATTTAATAACGTTATCGTTAAAAATAAATACTTTATTCCGTTAATTCGAAAAATTTTAAATAATTTTTGCTAAATAAAAATTTATATTAAATTCGATATTATTACGGCGTTTAATCGATTCCGAATCGCTTCCGAAAACAAATGAAAAATAACGTTTATTATAAGATTCGGCCTTTTCGAATGCTAAGTAGCCAATTTCGACATAACCGGCGTTTCGAATTCGTTTTAATATTATATTAACGATATTTTATTTAACTTATTAAACCGATACGTTATAATATATTTAAACGATATTTTAATATATAGCAAATTTAAAAAAAATACCGATAATACGTTCGAAAAATTCTTATTCGTTTAACGAATGCTAGCCTTACGGTAAATATTCGGAAATATAAATTTAACGTAACAAAAACGAAATATTTAGGACTTATTATATTAATAAACGGCATTTAAATGGATTTAAAAAAAATTAAATTAATTAAAAATTAAAAGCCGCTTAAAACGTTATGCGAATTATAACGATTTTTGAACTTTGCGAATTTTTATTATCGCTTTATTAAAGGCTTTTTAATTTTAGCCCGTTTTTTAACGGCTTTAATAAATAAAAAAAAATGATTAAGATATTTTTTAAACGCTGCAATAACGGCGTTTTAACGATTAAAAAACGCTTTTCGTAATGCATTTATATTTATATATTACGATTTTAAGCGCCGTATTGTTTTAAAAATAAACGCTTTTAATTAAACATTAAAAAGGGGTTTTTTTATAATATGATTTACGAAAGAATTTACGTTTTATTGTTTTCTTTTCGGCAAAATATAGCCCGACGGAATGCAATTACGAAATATACGATAAGAAATTTTTTGTTATAATTAAATCGTTTAAAAAATGGCGTTCCGAATTATAAGATACCGAAAAACCGATCGAAATAATTACGAATCATAAAAACCTATAACATTTTATTATTATAAAGCTATTAAATTAACGTTAAATCCGATAATTAAAATTTCTTAATAACTTTAAATTTCAAATTATTTATAAATCCAGTAATAAAACGACCGTTTTAAATGCATTTTCCCGATTTTCCGGTAATAAGCCAAAGAATTATTACGACCTTAAAAACAAAAAAATAACTTATCGATATCGCATTTTATTATTCCTAAACCGCTAGTTATTTTTATAACTTTTCGCCTTAAACGTTAATAAATTAATCGATGCTTTAATTAACGAAGCTTATAATACGTTGCCTTTAATATAAAACCTTTTTTAAGTTATAACGAACCTTTAATATAAAAAGTTTAATTAAAGAATTAAAAAATAAATAAAAATTATTAAAGCCGATTATATAGCGATTTAAAAACGAGTTTATATTAAAAATAAGCTATTTATATTCTTAAACGAAGCCTTTCGTTTATAAATCCTTTATCGAACCCATAGCTTTATACCAAAAGGCCATCCAAAACGAACGAAAACATACGATTTTTTTCGCCGTATTTATTTTTAGCCGAAACTTTTTCGAAATATAACCGTTTTCGTTTAAGCCTATTATTTTTATAAACGAATTAAGAATTTCCATAACTTAGCTATTAAATTTTTTAATTCCTTGCCGATTTCGTTTCGTTTTTAATTCGATATTTTTATTAATTATATAAAATTATTTTTTTTTATATCCGCAACGGCATTATATACGAATACGTCTTAATCGTAATTAATAAATTAACGAAAATACGCCATTATATACCCATTTTTAATACGAAAACTGAAACTTTCGAAAATGCTTTCGTAATGCAGATTTATAAATTTTACGGAATTCTTAATACGATTATATTTAATAAGGATATATAATTCGTTTTTACGTTTTAAAATAAGCTTAATTATTAATTAAGCATTAATTTATGTTATTCGTTAATACATTATTCCGAATTCGATAAATAAACGGAAATTATTAATAACGTTATGGAATAATATTTCCGCTTTTATTGCTTCTTTTATTAAAACGATTAAATTAATTGGTTCCTATTAACGGAATTCGCCGAAAATAATGCCGTTTCGGAAACAATTAATATATTACCTTTTTTCGTTAATTACGGCTTTTATTTAGAAATAAATACCGAATCGAATCGCTTTATTATCGCCTTTAAAACATTAATTCGTTAATAAAAATTCCATAACGTTACGACCGTAATTAATAAAATCGAAAGAATCCTAATAATAATTAAGTCTTTTATAATAAAATTCCAAAAACGTTAGGCTAAAAATGCAAATCGGTATCGAATTAATGCCGATATATTCGAAATAAAAAATTAAATTTAGGTTAATACTAAGAATATTAAAATAAAGCGACCCATAAAAAAGTTAAATAACAAATAAATAAGCCCTTTTTTTATTACGAAAACGTATAAACGGGCCGTAACCATTTAAATACCTAACCATTTCCGAATTCTTTTCGTTTTTCATATTTTATTAATTTAACGGCATTAATAAGGCTTTTTCGGCCAAAAAGCTATTAACGAAAAACTAAACCGGCGAATCGAGGGCGTTATAATACCGCAAAATAAAAAAATAAAAAATAAGAAATAATATTTTAATAAAATCCTTAACTTTCGGTATATACGAATAGGATTATAATATTAAATAAAATGGCCGGCCTTATATCGGCTTATTTAGGAACCGGTCCGAAATTTCCAGGAATGCGACGGTAATATAATAAACTTTTATAAAAAAAATCCCATTAAATCGGGCCCTTTAAATTGATAAATATGGCCCGAAAAAACCGCGGCTTTAAGTTATAATTAATAAAATTTTAAAATAAATAAATAAAAAAAAGAAGGTTTTTATTTATATTGGTCCAAAAACCTTAATAAATTATAAGGCGATTTATATTAATAAAACAAAATAAAAACAATAAGAAAAACCGCAATTAAAAGGCTAAAACCAGGTTACGAAAACCGAAATAAAACCGAAATAATAATTAATTAGCCATAAATTAACGTTAAAATATTAATAAAACGTAATCCAATATATTACCGCAAATAAAAACCGGCAAAAACAAAAACGAATTATTGCCTAATAAGCGACGAAATCGAACGGAAACGTCGTTATATCGTCGTTCGCCCAATTACGGCCGAATTTTGTAATTAAAATTTGTTTTATTTTTTAATAAAAGGCGCGTTTAGCGATCGTTTAAATTTATTAGCCGGCGTCGCTAAAACCCAAATGCGATTCGATAATAACCTTTTAAGCCGTTTAGGTATCGTTGTTTTATTATTTTTTCGTTAACCAATTAAAAACGAAACGAATACGAAACGAAATATTTACGTCGTAAACGCGGAAAGCGGGGTTTTATATTTGCATTAAAATACGGCATACGGTAACTTAAGCGATATACGTATTTAAGACCTAAGCGTTTTACGGTTAATTTAATATCGGTACGGCATTAAACGATTAAAAAATAAAACATATTTGCTTTTTTTTGGCGCCGGTTTTATCGATAATAATACGATAAGCTTTTTCGGTTATTTAAAAGCAATATAAACGCAAAATATAACCGTAATAACAATAATCCGGATATTTTTTAAATAAATTCGAACGAATTTATTTTCGGAATTTAAAAGCGGATTATTATTATTATCGTCGTCGTTTTAAATAATGCCGAAAAAATAATCGGCTTAATGCAAAAAAATAAACAAATCCGTTTAATCGCTTTATATTTCAAACGACGCTTAAATATAAAACCATTAATAAATAAACCTTACGTTATTTATAAAACGTTATTAAAACGCCGATTAAATTTACGAATTTACAAGAATCCTTATAATCGACGTATAGGAAATACATTACGTTTGCCGCGTTCGTTTATTCGTACGCGAATGCCGGCATTTCGCCGTTAACCGGATCGAAATATTTTATGATATACCGAAAGTACTTTATATATGGCGATTTCGCCAAAAAAAGCGAAACGAAAACGATATAAAAACGACGAAACATAACGTCGGCGCAATAATAATATCGATAAATAAGTAAATAAACGAAAGGCAAACGAAACGGCGAAACGAACGCGAATATTAATCGGTCGGAAAAAAAAGAAATAACGGAATAATTACGATTCGACAAGCCTTAAAAAAAACAAAATTATAAAAAAAAAAAATATTAACGTATTTATATTTTAAACGCGAAGCCTTATAATTAATAATTAAATACATAAATACATAATTATTATAATAATACGTTATTCGGAATAAGTATTTATTTCCAAATCCGGCTTAATATTTCGAATTAACAAAAAATACGGAACCAAATAGCTTATTAAAATATACGCTATCCGGGGTAGATGTTTTTTTTTCGCATTCGGCTTAACGCTATTAAATAAATTTTGAATTAATACAAAATTATAATTAAAACATTACCTTTCCGTCGTTTAATAATTTAAAAGATTAATTTTAAAAGGTAATTAAAAACAATTACCTAAAAAAAGGGACTTATTATTACGGTATTAAATATATAATTACCGGTTCGGTTTTATATCGTTATATATAAAGGGACGTTTTGTTCTTTTTAACTTAAACTTTTTTTTTTCGTATAATAATAATTATATCTCCTCGATTTTATATTTATTTGCAGCCGTAACAAAGGTATTATATTCGGATTTCATAACCTTTTATTGGAATTCAAAAGGAATTTAAAGTTTTTCCTTGCGATATAACAATTCGTTTTTAATTTTAATGTTTTTATTTGGTAATATTATTTTTTCCATGTATATAAGGTTCTTTTTAATTAAGGATTTAATTTTGTTTATAAATTCGGAATGCTATTTGGGCGTCGAAACGTTATATAATCTTTCCGAAGTCAAAATAATTAAAGCTAAAGCCATAAACGTAAGTCTTATAAAATACGAAAAATGTTTTTTTTGCAAAACCGACGTAATTGGCTAATTTTTAGCTTTCCCCTTTTTAGGCCGATATTGATTTAATTAAAAAGAAATATTGGCCTTTTTATTTTACCTATTGGGTCGGTAATTAATAATAAACCAATACAAAAACAGTTATTAAGCTTATTTTGCTTATTATTTATTTAGCATTTTGGTTATAATAAAATAAGCGAGGTTTTAATGGTTTAAAAAAACTTTAATACGATATTTAGCTTTTTCGAAATATTATTTTTATTTGTCGAAAAAATCGATAATTATTAGCAATTCTTTATTATGAATCTCGTAATTCATTTTTGCCGGCATAAACTTTTGCGAATAAAAGGCAACTAATTGGAATCTTTTTTTATCGTTTTTTTAAGACATTATTGCGCCAATTGCGAAATTAAAAGCATTTGTTTTTATATAAACTTGCTTTTCGAGATCGAAATAAATTAAAATAAATACTTAAATAAACTTATATTTAAGATTATAAAAAACGTAATTTATTTTATTAATTCATTTCCATAATTTAAGATCCTTTTATTAGCGTTAATAATAAATCTGGCGATATTAAAAAAGTTCTTAATAAAGCGACGATAAAAATTTATAAAATTAATAAATTATTAAAACTTCTTAAAGGTTTTAAAAGGTTCTTATTGATTAATGCATTTTATTTTGTTTTGGGCTATAAAAATGCCTTTACGATTAATAATATAGCTAAAATATTCGATTTCGTATATTGCTTATTTGCATTTATAAAAAGCAATAACGAAATGGTATTTAATTAATTTGCATAAAATTTCCTTAATTAATTTATTATGTTATTTCTTAATTTTAACATAAATATATAAATTATCGATATATATCATTAAACCGGTATCGATAAGGTTTTTAAAAATATTATTTATTATGGCTTAAAAAATAATTGGTATATTAATAAAACCGAAAAGCATTATTATATATTCGAATAATACATATTTGCATTTAAATGTTATTTTTTATTTATCGCCTTTTTTAATTCTAATTAAATTAAAGCCCGCTTTTAAGTTAATTTTAATAAATTATTTAGCGATATAAAATTAAACTTACATTTCGTTAATAAATAGGATTAAATAACGAATAAAAATAATAATAACGTTTAGGCCTTAATAATCGATAACGGATCTTAAAGGATTATTAGGGTTAAGTTTTGGAATAAACATAAAAATAAAAGCATAAGAAAAAAGTTAACTTTCGGATTCGGCCCATATTAAGCATGTTTTTTAATTAGGATTTAAATAGGTTAAATTCTTTTTTATTCATTACATAAAAAGGTTTTTATAAAAATATCCTTTTTTTTATAAATTAATGGCGTAATTTCATGGCTTATAATTAAGGAATTTTTAGTTTACTTTTTTTATTATAATAAATATAAATTCTTTAAACGTTTCGGATATTTTTTTAACGGATTTAGTTTTTTATTATTTAATAAATTAATAATTTAATTAATAACGGCATAATTAATATAATTCTTACGATAAAACTTAAAAGAAAACGTAATTTTATCGGAATTATTAAAGAAATTAATAAGTTAATGCATTTTTAACCATTAATGGAAAAGAATAATTTTATATTTATCGTTTATATTGCTTAATTTAAAATTTAAACGGAAAAAATAATTCTTTTAATATCGGAAAATTAAGGCATTAATGTAATATCGTCCGGCATTTTTTATATAAGTAGCATCGAAAAACATTATTTTCCTAACTTTATTTCGTTTAAAAATAAGCAACTTTTATTATCGGCATTTAAAAAATAATATAACCGATATAAAGCAGCCATTATTAAGAAATATTTTAATAAAATGTTCGGAATAATTATAAATTAATGTTACCTTAATTAAAAATTTAAAGCCGGATTTAAATTTAAATCGTACCTTTTTTTTAATACCGGAAAAAGTAAAAGAATAAAATTATTTCCATTCTTTATTATTACTTTTATTGAATTGTTTATTTATTATTGCCGAATCGTCGTCGTTAAATTATTTTTTAATCGCAAAAAGTTTTATAAAAGGATTATTTATCGGCCATAAAATTTTATGCGATACGAAATAAGGGCCTTTTAAAAATCCGAATCGAAATCGTTAAATTCGATTACGAAATGCGGATAATCGGACTTTTTAAAGGCAGCATCGATTTTAAGTTTTTTTCGTTATTTAATATTAACGTATCGTTATTTCGTTTATGCTTAATAAAAGAAATTTTTTCCGGTAAATTAAGTAAATCTTTGTTTTTAACATTTTTTTTTATAAAATAAGTGAAAATATAATAATTATTGCGACCATATTTTTAATAAGAAACCTTATTTTTTTTATATTAATCGATATTTTTTTATTTGATACCTTTTAATGCGGCTATAATATTAAGCCATTTTTTATTTTTAAAATCGAATTTAGGCTTCGCTTTTATTTTTTATTGGTTTTTAGGCTGGCTTTTTAAGGATCAACTTTGGCCGGAAATAAAACGGATTTCCTTGCCTTAATAATTTTGGCCCGATTTCGAATATTCCAAAATCGAATCGGGCCTTTTTTTTCTTAACGAAATACCTAAATTAAATAACATATTTTTATAAATCTATTTTGCTTCTTAAATAGCAATAAAAAAGTTTTCGTTCGATTTAAGCATCGTATTTTGCCGTAAATATATTAAACGGATAACTTTATCGGATAAGATTTAAGAAATGTAATTTTAAAATATAATTCCAAATTATTAAACCATTTCGTTAAAATCGAAAAATTCGGTAAAATATTAAACCGTATTTTTTCGTAAATAAGGCTTTTTATTTTCTTAACGTTCCGATACTTTTTTAAGGGGTTTTTAAACCGTTTCGTAATAATTATAACGTAATTATTTTAACGGTTCGTTAATTTTATTCGTTTAATTTGATTAAAATGTTATTAATGCCAAATTTGGGCTTTATTTATAAGCAACGATTTAATTTAATTAATATGGTAATAATCCTAAAGAACACTTTCCGTATATATCTTAAAATATAATTCCATTTTAATCCATTAAGGTTTAAATTTAAACAAGTTTTTCCCATTATAAATTTAAGGCTTATTAAGTTAAATCGGATTAATTATAACGGAAACGGAGCAACCGAATTTTTTTAGGGCTAAAACAAGCTTATTTTGCCATTTTCTTAATTCAGGCTTATTCGGGGGTCGTCGTAAAAACCTTCGGAAAGGTTTTTTTCGAAGCGGCGGCAATGGTTTTTTTTAATCGTTCGATTTATCATTATTATTATTAGGGTTAAAATTTAAATCGCCTAATACGTTTGGATTTCAAAAAGGCGGCAATGGTATTTTTCCGAATCCGTTTCCGCCAAACATAAAAAATAATCCCTTCGACGTATCGAATTATTAACGAATACCTTATGCCGTTTTTTTGGTTTGGGCTATTTAAAGTGCTTTATTAATAAAGGAGCTTTTAATTTTAGCTTTAAAGCTAAAATATTTTAATACGGAAACTTCGATTTTTGGAATGCTAAGAATTCGAAACGAAAAGGGTTAATTAACGAAACGATTAAAAAATAAACGTATTATAATACGTTATTTAATTTGTTACAAAATAAAATTTATATCGATAACGGCATAAGGATTAAATTTAAGCTGTCGTTAAAATTTTGCTAATGCGTTTTAAATATAAAACCGAAGTTTTTCGATTTGCCGGCGTATTTTTCGATTAATATTAGCCGGATCGAAATATTTTCGGACAAAAAAGTTATTAATTTGGCTTTTTTTTTAAGTTGCCTATTCGTTTACGTTTAATTTAAACGCTTAAATTTTAAACATGCATTTTTCGATTTTAAGTAATGCTTAATAATAATTATCGGCGATTTATTCGAAACGCGTAATGGCCTTTTAACGAGCTTCGTTATTTCGAACGAACTTAAGGATAATTTCTTAAATTATTTAGAAAAACTAATAATTAGCTTTAATTATTTCACTTCAAAACCTAGCGATTTGTTTTTCGATAATATAATAACCTTTACGATAAAATTAAAAAATCCAACGATAGTTTTTTGCCATAATGTTATATTATTTTTCGATATTTTTAATAATGAATTAATTGCGGTTTCTAATTTAATAAATAAACGTAATTAAGTTATAATAAATTTAGCCGATATCGTAATAAAATATAATCAGCTATTTCGAAAAATTATAAACGTTAATTTAAAACATTAAAAGTTCGTTTTCGGATTTGCTTATAATTATATTATAAATAAATGGCTTATATAAAATAAACGCCGTATTATTCGTAAAAAAAATAAACATAACGGGCGTTATAAATTAAATAAAAATAATAAGTTTAATTAAAAATCTAATAAAAAAAGGATTTCTTTTATGTAATAACCCCAACTTATCGATTAATTTTAAAATAAGTTCTTATTAAAGGAAATAATTTAAAAGATAAGAAATAATAAGAAAAAAAAAATACGTTTAATAATAGGATTTTTTATTAGTTTTGTATTTAGTTAATAAAAAACGTATAATGATTCGTATTAAGGTTTTGGAATATTTGAAATTTATTTGTAATGCTTAGAAAAGTATTAAAATTAGCCTATAATTGATTATTTATAACCGGCTTCCGGATAATTATAAGATCGGTACCGGATAAATATGCCTTTTAAAATGAATAAGTAAAAACTTTCTTTATTTCAGAATTATTTTCGTTTTTCTTTTTTTTTTCGTTTTTTTCTTTAAATTCATATTTTTCCTTAGAATTTTCGGATTTAATATTAAAGGTTTCCGCCTAAACCTTAGAAAATGCAAAGGTTTATAAATAGGATTCCTTAAATGCGACCTTATTATTAGCAAAAAATGGAATAATATTAAAGGCTTATTTAAATGACTAAATAAATAAGGTCTTTTTCTTAGCAATTACGAATAATTAAGTTTTTTAATTCTTAATAATAAAAATGCTTACCTTATTTTTCGGTTAATTAGCGATAGGATCTTTAAATTAAAGGATTATTATAAGGATAATTATACCTTTAATAAAAAACGAAATACCAAGTTTTATTAAAAACGTAACGTTTAAGGCTTAAGATATAATGATTTGTATTAATAAAAATATAAATATATATATATCTTGGAAAAGGTATAAAATTATATTATAATAAGGGCTTATAAGGCTTAAAACGTATAAAACAAATTAGCTTATAATTTTATATAGTCTTAAGAAGCGTATTAAAAAGCCAAGATTTAGGAGACGTCGAAGGGAATTCGACGGAATATTTATATATAACAATTTACAAATACGTATTAATACGTATCCTTTATTTCCAGCTTTTGCGGCTTTCGCTGTTATAACCTTAATGGCTATATTAAGCAGGAATGCATTTTAATACTTCCTGTAACAAAGAATAAGATGCATTTTAATACATCCTGCAATTGGTGATAACTGCAGTTATTATTGGTCCGAAATGTCTCCGTATAACAGTTATAGCTTTATTAAGCGCGTTAATTACTTGCCGGTATTTATAAACTGCCAGCTTTTTTCTACGGGCTGCGCAGAAATCTTTACCTATCGGAATAATAATTGCCGGCATTCGCGAACGATTTCCGACCTATAATTCAAATAATTTAATAATTTTAATAATTTTAATATAGCTAGGTTTAAAAAGCTTTAAGTACTAACTCTTAAAAATCCTTAAAATAATAAAAGCCTTAAAATAAATACGTTTTTAAAAATCCTTATGTATTAGCGTAAATAAAGTTCCATTCCTTTTCGAAATATTTAACGGTTCGGATTTTTATTTATTATAACAAATTTTGCAACAAAAACGTATTAATTTTATACGCTTTATACTTTTATAATTATTTTCGTTTGGTTTTATATTAAGCATATATTTTATTCGGTAATAAGGCAATTAGCGTTATTATAGCGCTATTATCCGTATATGCCTAAGGAACTTATTAATAACTTTATTTTTTCGTTAAGGTCTTAACTTAAAAAGCAAAACCTCGTACGACTCTTATATCTTTACGATATATTACCTATCGCCTTAAATTCGCCGACGAATCGATATTAAGGAAATTAATGCCTAAAAGGAGCCAGGATGAAAAGGGTTTAAAAAATAAGTTATTATGCCCGAATAATTAAAAACGAATAAAACCGGGAAAAGAAATGGGAGTATATGGAAGAATAGGGGGGTTTTATATACGCCGTACGTATGCCATAGGGACAGCCCGTTTATATACGTATAAGTGGTGTACGTTAATATGGCTTACGATAGCTTCGTACGTTAATATGGCTTGCGATGCCTTCGTTTCCGAATAGCTTAAGGAGCAGTATTGGATGGCTAATACCTTAGTTATCCTATCCATTCCAGTATATAAGCTAACTCTTACATTTAGCTTCATAGCTGGATCCTATATACTTACATATACCGATTTTATTACTTTTTCTTTCCCCTTCTTTCCAGTACAATTTCCTTACATTACATATTACTACAGTAAATTCCTGGTAAAATTTACCTGCTCATGTCCTATCAACGACTCGCGCTTATGCACTCTATGCTGGATGATAAGGCAGTACTCCACAAGGTAAGGCCATCCTTTGGCAGTGATGACCCCATATTTGTAAATTGTATATCCGGATCCGTGGACTAGGTGGTCTCGAGAAAGGGACCTTGTTGGATACGCGGTAGGAATCGTTGAGGTCCTGTTGGGCTCTAATCATAGGTATGTTGTAGAAATGATATGAAGGCTTCTCTGTAGGGGCACGAAGAGAGTGATACATTTTACCACATAACATCATCGGCTTCCCGTTCCCGATGGTTCTTGGATTTCATTCCACTTGGTGGCCTGACCGGTCTGTAGGTTTCACGGGAGCTTTCATCAAACATCATAACATGGGTCATGCAGTATGCGTGGTATTGCGGTTGCATTGTGTCATAGAGGGTGACAAAGCAGGGCAACCACTGCAATGCCGTTTCCACGAAATTGCTGCTACGACCTCTTCAATGCATCCATTCGGGATTTCTCTGAAGTGCGCAATCTGCAATACAACCTACCGGAATGTTTTTTCGTGGCGCAACTCATTGCAGGTTGCAGTGGCTGGTACTTTGTGGCTAATCGATCTACACCGCTACGACAAGGATACTACGGATTAATAAGGGTTGGAAGTGGAATCAAGAGGTCAAATACATGACAGCCGCTGAGGGAGGTAAGTATGGGTTGGGCAAACATACGCCAGGGAAATATGCTCCGGAGTTGTAATAGGGGGCGTACGCATATGAGCGCCGAAGGTTATCTTACAATCTCTGTATATAAGCTCACCTCAACGGTCAACCCATTATTTGTAGCTAATGTTGGATGCAACCAAACACATGTCTAACGCCACCACAATCTGGTGGCAGTTGCACAACGGCAGCCCACGAGATTCAGGGTGCTGGTTGCAGGGAATTAGTGTGCTTGGTACATTAACCTAAGGAAACAATGACTGAAAATTATTCGATGCCTCTGCTTTGAATCATTAAATATTCACCCCCCTTCTTTCATCTATTATAAGCCTAATCGGGAACCCAATAGATATCTTCCCCTTCGGTCGTGATATCATAGCCTATCTCTCTCAAAGTCTTGATAAATTCTTCCAAGCATACACCTCCCGACAAAAGTGCTAGACTAGCTGCGCTAAAGGTTTCTCCTTCGTGACCTGGAGGAAACCAACCTGCAGTGCAGAAAGTTGTACAATGTGGATCAGCCCCTTTTCGGAGAAGCCACTTCATCGTGTCTATTGCGCACCTATCGATAGCGAGATGCAGTGGAGTCCAGCCGTGGAAGTCTATGTAATTCAAACAAGATAAGTCCTCCCTGGGTACCCCATGTATCTGTTGGTTCGCTTGCGACGTCACGAGTGCTTCCAGGGTTGACATATTGTTCATCAAAGCTGCCACGTGGATTGGAGTCCAGCCCCAATTCGTGACATAACTATCAGTACATGCCGGCGCTCCTACAGAGTGTAAGAAGTAAACATCTTCAGCTGTTCCGTACGCTGCGCATCTGTGTAGCGCAGTCCAGCCCTCTGAATCCTTGATGTCGTTGAAGAAGAGTGAACCACCGAAAATTGAGAAGTACTCGTAGTTAGTCATGGATCTGTCACTTGCGAACATGTAATGAAGCAGAGACCATCCCGCTGCCGAGTTATAGTCTATGTCGGCTTGATGCTGAACAAGCATACGGACGATAGAGGGCCTTTCATAGGCAATTCCAAGTTGGAGTGGGGAGCTATTTAGCCTTTTAGCATTCCTCGAGACTATCATGTCTACTATTTTCAGCGCTTACATTTGAGCCCTTCTACTGGGAAGGTTGGGATCAGCACCTTCTTGGAGCAGGAGGTGAACAACTTCTTCGCGTCCTCTTTGGATTGCAACCTTTAGTAGCTAAGCTTTCCGGTTCAGTAATGGATGGCTGCGGGACTCACACTCAGGGGTGTTTCATTATCTGGTGTCACGTCATCTGGCCTTGCTTTTCTCGACTTGAGAAGCTCCCTGACCCATTTGCTATCTCCGTTCCTGCACGCCTCCAGGATCGGCGCATTGGCTCGAACTAGGTTTCGGGTGGATATGCTGAAGGGTATTGACCAAGGAGTAACAAGAAGAGGCCTACACAGTTGGACTTTGATCACACAGGACCTGCCGACTATCATTTGAAGCACAAAAGACGGCTTCGTCGTCTTCCCACTCAGCTTATATAGTTGAATGTCAAACCCCTTGCCACTCGACCATGCCTTGTGAAAAGAAGTCTCCGATAAGCCATGTTTCGAAGTCACTATGCTGTTGTCACTGGTTATTGTTTGGCGGTAGTTCAGTCTGTACGGCTGATCAATTTTTGAAGAGGCGATTTCTCGGCCGATTGACAGCTGTTTTGCAAAAGACTGGATATCCAAGCTTATTATAAGATTGGAATGCCTGTAAAATGAATCAATAATTAATGTAGGATTTGCTGAATGCAGCAAGGCAGTATAACAAAGCAACTACAAAGGAGTTGCACTTATACAGCAGAATTACTGCTGGGAACGGTATATTGCCGGAAGCAATTACTGTATGGGATAAAAGAAATAAGGACTTCCATTATAATAAAAAGGATAAGAACAATTACCGCATTAGGAAATACTTTATATATAAATAGGGATAATAGCCACCTAGCTGATATATAAAAAGTCGGGACTTTATATATACATACTTATATATATATACGAATATTACTTTATATTTAAATAATTACCTTTATATACGTTTGCTTAATTTTATTTAGTGCTTATTTATTTTATTGTTACATCCGTATTATTTAATATAATATAACCATATACCGTATAATCTTATAGGTTATAAGACCCGGAGTAACGTCCAAATAAGCAATATATATCTATAAGATCTTTATACGGCTTATAAAAGCCAGTATATTTTTCTTAAAAAAGGTTACCTTAAAGGAAACAGTAGATATAATATAATTAAGATTATCTTTAACCCATTTATTTATATTTCGATTAATACTTATTCGAATCGGGAAATTCCTATATTATTAAAATCCTTTCGATTAAGATAATTAGATTTTAAAACCGATTTATCCTATTTATTCTTTTCGTTAAATAATAAAGTAATTACCATTTAAATATTTTTGTTACAGATATATCAGATTTTTTTATTCCATTATTCGTCCGTATCTTTATTAAACCTTATCCGATCTAGACGAAACTTAAATCATTTAATAGCTTGATTAATTAAATTTCATATTTTAAAACAGAATTTTTTTATTTTTATTATCTGTAAAAATAGAAATTATTTATTAAGCAATATCCTATATTGCTATACCATTTTTAATTATTACCGATATTTATTTTACGGTTACTTTTTATTTAACCGTTAGAAAAATACGCAACTTATATTATTCGAATTAAAAGAATTTAAGCTTTTAAATTTTAAAAAGGATTAATTTTATCGTTATTTTTTTTTATATAATTACTTATAATAATGGGAATTAATCTTTAAAGCCGCATTACGTTGTTTAAGGGCATAAAGAATTATAAAATATGGGCTATTAAAGTAAAGGCTATCCTTATAAAAGAAAATCTAAACCATGCTTTTATTTTAAAAATAAAGGAAATAGCCATAATAGCTATAAAAATCCAGGAAAGCCAGGAAAATTAAAAAATCCTTACGTTTTTTAAAACGTTAATCCAAAAGGATAATAATAAAGCCTTAATTATTATATAACTCCTTTGCGAAAAAGGTTTCCTAATTTATATTAAATGTCACGGTACCAAATGTACAGCCACCGGCCCGGCTCCACATCGCTGTATATAAGGGGACGTTTCGTCCCTTCTAGCTTAGACCTCTCCTTCTCTTCTCGTGCAACAACAACTATATCTCCTCGACCCTATACTTGCTTGCAGCCGTGACATTAAATCCATATTAAGCTATAAAAAAGTTTGGGAGGCCTTAAAAAATTATTACCGGCTAAAAGGATTTATAATAGAATTTCTATTATTAAAAGAATTTTTTAATTCTTCTATAAAAAATTTTGATACCTTCGAAGCTTACCTTAATAAAATAAGGTTTATAACGAGCGAACTTAAATTAAATAAAATAAACGTTCCAAATTAGGTTATAATTGTTTGGGTATTAAATAATTTACTCGAAAAATATAAAGCTTTCGTTTAAAATATTACCCAATTTTTACGTTAGGATTCTTTAGCAATTTCCAAAAATACCTTATTTTCCTTCTTAATGAATAAATCCAGAGAAATAAATAAAAAGGAGAAAATCCTTTACGTAAAAAGCAAGAAGCCTTAGAAACAGAAAAAACAGATATACTGCAACCATTGCAAAATCCAGGGGCACCAGGAAAAGGATTATTATTTTTTTTACCCCAATAAGGCTCCAAAAAGCTGGAAAAAAAAGGATAAGGTAAATAAGAAACAATTCGGCCCCAAAAGGAATAAAAAGAAACAAAAGGAAAATAATTCCTTAAAATCCATTAATTCCAGTAACTTAAGGAAGGAAAAACGGGAAAAAAAATAGGAGGACCTTTTAGGTGCCCTGATCGATTCCGAAAAGGACACCCTTATTTTGGGCCTTATATCGGAAAAATCCAATAAAGGGGAAAACGAGGATTTATTTGAATTAGATCTTTCCGAATCCCTTTTTTCTCTTACGCCCGAAAGGATAAATATAAACGATTTTAAAGTAAGTCGTTATAATATAAATAAAACCAGCTTTATATATAATATTAATTTTGGCCTAGATTATTTAAATTTTACGAAATTTAAGGATAAGGGTATAATAAAGCTAATTGCGGATAACGGGATTATTCTTATTACTATAACTAATAAAAATCTATTAATTAATATAAAGCAAATTTACAAAATCATGAAATAAGGCAACGTACGTTCTTTTATTATAAAAGAAGCTGATAATTTAATAATATAATGTATTACCTTTAAAAAGGTATATACGATAAAAGGGATTAATTATATTCCAGAGCTAAGTATTAACCTTTTATTTATAAATAAGTTTAAAAATTGTTATATAGTTATAAATGCCATTAATAGCATTAAGCTATATAATAAAAATAAGGACCTTATTATAAAAGGATATTATAAAAACGGGTTATATTATATACCGTTTAAGGTGGTTACCGGCCAAAATAAGCCAAAGAATATACTGAATTTTATTGATTAGCTTATATTTAATAAGCTTATTATATGGCATAACAAAATGGATTACCTATCCTTAAAGCCCTTAGCAAAATTCCTTATATTTAAAGGGATAAGAATTTCGAAAAAGAAATACATTCAGTATAATAACTGGAAGTATAATATTTGCAGTATGGCAAAGAACTATTGCAGGATAAATAAAACGGCTATAAGCCAAAAGGAATATAACATTATACAAAGGGTACATAATAATTTAAGGGGTCCATTATTTAATACTTATAATAGGTATAAATATTATATTACCTTTTTGAATAAACGAAGCCGTTATGTGGAAGTTAAGCTGTTAAATTTAAAATTAGAAGCTTTGGAAGCTTTTAAGGTATATAAGCTGCAGGCTAAAAATTAAACAAAGCATAAAATAAAGGAGTTTTTTACAGATAACGATACGAAATATATAAATTTACGTTTCGAAATTTACTTATAAACGTACGATATTATCCATTATATAACTTCTGTTTATACAAAGAAACTTAATGGTTTAATAAAACGTATTAACCTAACCTTATTAAATAAGATACGGGCATTTTTTATTTTTTCCGGCTTACCTAATTACCTTTGAAATAAAGCCCTGTTGGTAGCGGCTTATATATATAACCGTATCCCACATAAGGCTTTAAATTATAAGCAGCCCTTTGAAATTTATTATGGGCATAAGCCGTATATTAATAATCTATATATATAGGGCTTTATGTATTATTATAATATTAATAAATACCGGCATAAGCTGGACCCTAAAACTAGAAAAAGGGTTATTATCGGCTACGATACCGAAAATAAAAATTACAAAATCTGGGATATAATAACCCAAAGGCCTATATGGGCTAAGGACGTTAATATAAGGGACGGTATTTTTATTAAGAATCTTAATAATAACAATATAAGCCAAGGGGGCATCTTGAAAGCCGTAAATAATACAGAAGAATTTCCTTATATCCAAAATGGGGGGGTAGCAAAAAGTCCAGCTATACCGAAGCCCTTTTATTTGCTTAATAAGCCTATAACGGCTATAGGTTTAAATAATAAACCTATAACGGCTACGGAAGCTTCGGGAATTATACCAGCTAATTTAGCTGATAATTTTAATTATAAGCAAATAAAGGAATTACCGGGCAAACGGTATGTAACTAAAGCAATTATAGCTGCTATAGGTAATCCAATAAAACGAGCAGCCGCTGTTACTGCAGTTAATCGAAATTTAAATAACAACCAGAATTCAAATAAAAGGGTTAAGCTTAATAACTTAATCCCTATATTTTTAAGCTTTCCTATACTTTCAAATTTTATATAGGACTGTATAAAGGTTAATATAAATCATTTGTTATATATAATGAAAGATACGTTATTATTTAATTAGCTTATGAATATAAAAAAAAAGGAAAAGCTGATTTTATTCTTTCGGCTTTTACAATCGAACCAGCTACGTATAAGCAAGCAATAGGTAATATAGACCGAAAATCCTGGTATTTAGCCTGTAAAGCAGAAATAACGGAACTAAAAAAACAAAATACCTATAATATAATGAATTTACTTAAAGGAAAACACCTTATAGGAATCCGTTAACTGTTTAAATCTAAACCTATTATTAAAAGTAACTTTATTAAACCTAATTAAATAACCAATAAGGATAAATCTAAACGCTTTAAAGCTAGATTTATTATACAAGAATATAACCAATAGTTAGGAGTGGATTATTTAAAAACCTTTTCCATTATAGCCAGACCGGAAACGTAGTACCTATTATTAATAATAGCCGTTAATAAAGAATGGCCTATAATATAATACGACGTTTAAAACGCTTTTGTTTATTTTAATATAAATACAGAAATCTATATATAACTGCTAAAAGGTTTTTATCCAAAAGCTTATAATAAGGTAGCTAAGCTTAATAAAGCCTTATACGGCTTAAAGCAATTATTTAGGCTTTGGTATAAATTCCTATTCCAAATATTATTAATTAAAGGATTTACTGTATTTCCTTACGACGAAAGAATATTTGTAAATAAAATAAGCAATATTATTATTATTTGCCATATAAACGACTTATTAATAATAAGCCCGTCCGAAACTGGTATAAATAATTTAGCCACAAAGCTATTAAAATTTATTAAGCTAAATAAAATAAGTTCCGTTTTTACCTATTTAGGTAACGATTTAAAAATCGATTATCCTAATAAAAAAATACGTATAAGCCAGAAACGATATACAAAAAAGCTATTCATTAAATACAATATACGTAATAATCCAAATATAAAGCCAGGAAATATTTCTTATATTTCCGGCCTTAAGCTTGAAAAAAATAAATTAACAGCTTTAAATACAAAAGTTATGAATTATTAAAAACAAATAGGTTCTTTATTATACCTAGCTTTAAAATCTCGACCTAATATAACTTACGCTATATGCATTTATGCCAGATTTATAAATAACCCAAATATAAACCACTTTAAGGAATTATATAAAATATGGGGGTATTTATTAAAACACCTTAATATAAGGGTTATATATAAATGCAACGGAATTTTAAAATTAAAGGTTTATACAGATTTTAATTAAAAAAGTGACCTACTAAATAAAAAATTTACAAGTAAATATATAACCAGCTTAGCAAATAGGGGTAATTTTAATCCTATAAACTGGACCTTTTAACTTTAGAAAACAGTATCCTTAAGTTTCTATAAAATAAAATATATGGCTTTAAAAAAAGGATTAAAAAAAACCGTATATTTAGGTAATATGCTTAATTACTTAAATAAAGAATTAAACCTAAATTATCCGGACCAGCCTTTAAAGGTATATGTAAATAACGATGCCGCCCAAAAGCTAATTAATAATCCTAAATTCCATAAAAGAATTAAATATATAAATATAACTTATTACTTTAATAAAGAGGTAATAACAAATAATAAAGCTATATTATACCATATTAATATAGCAAAACAATTAGCTGATTTTTTAATAAAACCGGTATTTAGCGTTATATTAAATAAACTAATGAAACTAACCAATATAATTAGTATATAATGGTTTTATTCCTTTAAAGGTTTCCCCATTAAAAGCCTGATTTTTTCCGTATACGTACGTTTTATCCTGGGCTTTATACGATAAATAGGTGATTTTTTATTAATTTTTTAATACCGAATAAAAAAAGGATAAACTAAAAAGCTTCTTATATTCCAATAAGGGCTTATATAGTTATATATAAACGCAGCTTTGTTTATATAATTGCAAGCTATTCTAATATAGCCTTGCTTATATAATTACAAGCCGGCAAAACAGATGCTTAATTAATTATAACCATTTATATACCTGCATTTATTATTCGCTTATATAATTACCTTTCTTTTTATATAGGTTTTACCGTTATAACGGCTTTCCTAATATATATATATACGTTATTTAATTATAAAAACAAATCCTATACATTAATGTTTATTTATAGCCCTCGATAATCATTAAAGGGGGATATAGGATTTGCTAAATGCAGCAAGGCAATATAACAAAGCAACTATAAAGGAATTGCATTTATACAGCAGAATTACTACTAAAAACGATATATTGCCGGAAGCAATTACTGTATGGGATAAAGGAAATAAGGACTTCCATTATAATAGAAAGAATAGGGACAATTACCGCATTAGGAAATACTCTATATATAAATAGGGGTAATAGCCACCTAGCTGATATACAGGAAATCGGGACCTTATACACATATATTTATACACATACACGAATACTACTTCATACTTAAATAACTACCTTTATATACGTCTGCTTAACCTTATTTAGTGCCTATTTATTCCACTGCTACATCCGTATTATCCAATACAGTATAACCATATACCGTATATTCTTATAACTAAACTCACTGCAAAATAGATTTGTAGAGGAGGTAACTCGCATCATATTTAGGAGCAAGCTCGT
Source organism: Diatrype stigma (assembly GCA_022225965.2). Classification (NCBI taxonomy): domain Eukaryota; kingdom Fungi; phylum Ascomycota; class Sordariomycetes; order Xylariales; family Diatrypaceae; genus Diatrype; species Diatrype stigma. The sequence goes on along the minus strand of JAKJXP020000016.1, from coordinate 204,856 downwards.
GATGAGGATGGTAATTGACTGCTGGAGCTGCCTTTCAAGATCCTGAATTTGCTCCTTCCTACAGACCAGCCGAAATTGTGCCCAGGTCTGAGCTACGCCGGTTCGCCTATGGTTTGCATCCGCTACTTGCAGAACGTCCTGAATCAAGTCTATCTTGTCCTTGCACGTCCTCATCGCATAGCGGATGTTGTCATATATGTAACTGTCTTGGCTATGTGATGTTTTCTGGAGATCAAGCAGACCCCTGATGCCCTCAGCAATGGTCTGGATTTGCCGGATAGATTCCTGAAGACCAGTGAACTCCGCTGGAACATTGTGTATGTTATCGAGGAACCGCTTGAGACGGAATGCACTCCGCCCTAGCTCTAGGGCAAATGATATAATAGCGATAATGCTCGAGGACACTGTGAGTGGATCCATGCAGGGCAGGCAACTAAAACAGGCTTATCATTCGGGGTCTAATTTGAGGATGCTCAGAGTCTGACGGCTTGAGGGAGCTCAGAGTCTGCAACTAAGTGGAGAAAAGAAGAACTAGAGTCTTCCAAATCTACTTACTTAATAGAGAAATTCGGGGCAGTGGAAGTATACGGACATGCTGTAGTATGAATGTCCTAGGAGGCGATGCATATAAGATCCGGTCAATCAGGGACATAGTCCCTACACCCAACTGTTATTCCATTGCCCGAGTTATGTGCAGAAATACACATGTCAGATACTTAGCTCATACTGAAGAGGTCTTGATATCCCAGAAAACTCAGCATAGCATCATACCGAAAGATCTTGACACAGCTAATACGCGACCTCGAATTTCGGGTCGCGACATTATGTAACCAAAGCCTCCATTAACATGCCTCCTTTATTATGCCAGATTTGGGTTATCTAGTGTATATGAGCAAAGATACAAATATCGAAAAATGAACCCCGAAGCACCATTTTAACGGGTGTCAGCGTAGGGAGGGTGGTATCATGGGAAGGCTGGTCTAAAGCGAAGCCGAAATTTTAGACTCTTATTGGTCGCTTATGAGCAGTCCAAGAAAGTTCTCATTCGTCCGAGTTACTTCCTAGATGTAGAATTTCCCTTTCGTGGACTGACTCGAGCTGCTCGTAGCCTTACTAGTATGTCGTCCCCCGAGCCATTTTCTTTTGTGAGCGGGTGTAAGTTATTGCCGGTTACTATTAAGCTGCAGTACTACTTTGATGTCCGAACCTACTAAAAGATATCTACAACTATTTGACGAAGTTTCCACAGAGTGCTTGAAGACGCTCCAAGTACGAAATCAAGTTGAACGACCCTTTGATTCGACCGCGGCAAGGGTAACTTGGCGATAGGAATACCGTTTCAGCAGGTCCAATCTACGAAAAAGAATACCTCTATGTTTCGACTGGCCTACTCAAGTAAGAATATAGTATATCCTCATGGAGCGGAGTTTATACGACGTAGTAATTCGTAATCAGGCTTCAAAGTGACTGAACTGACTATGCAGCTTTTCTACCAAGTTACATCATGCCAATCAACGGACCTGCCTACCTTTGTCGGGTTGAAAAGGGGTTTATTCACGGGGTGATGTACCCGGAGATTACTTGGTCGACGTCATTTGTGATTTATCATGTCACTTGGGCTATAAACCTGACGATATAGGGGTTGTGGCGCGACGTGTGGCGGTATCAACCGACATAGACAAGCCATCCGTGAGTAGTCATACCATACAAAAGGTATACAGCACCGCCACAGTGCACAACAGGGGCCCAATAGACATCTACGATGACTTCAAATTGAGTGATGTTAATTCATATTGTAGAAAACGAAATTGATCTCATGGCGTTGCTTTCCACCCTATCATCTATCGTCTACAGAGGATCCTACCATAGCCTCGATTTCGGACCTAATCAGCCGACGACACCCTTCCATCTTCTACGTGTTACCATACCGTGTAGCACAAATATTGTAACGATTACGAAATATAATACGCTCAACTACTCGGGCACACAGAATCAACGAGACACGGTCTCGCATCTCTTCTTACCTGAGCCACCATGTTACTCGAATGTATCAGCTCTGGGGTGACACGTTGCCATATTGCCCTTCGACCTTGATAGTACAGTTCGCAAGAACTTAATTCGACCCTACGCCTACGTATCCGTAAGGACTGAATTAAAACCAGGTGTAGATTTACAACTATGTGAGATCGTGACAGAGTTCAATGATCAGGTTGGCGATAGGACTTTAGGGGATAAGGTGATATATTCCCCATACATCCCAGAACAATCATACCCGTGTGATCACCTCGTTCTACCGTTTGGATGTTGATAATTCGAAATGAAGGGGTATATACTTACGATATTTAAGTCAGTCCCTTTGCATGGACGGGTAGGTCAGCTGAGATGGCCTTGGCCACTTCACCGAATCAAGAAGCGAAAATGTAAGCACTAATATATATGCGGATAGTACAACCCTTAAATTAACGACAATATCTTACCCTCGGTGCCTATAAAGCTTAAGTCAAGGAAGTTCCCCCGGCCTGTCTATTGCCCAACACTTTGATTCGGTAGAAGCTTGTCTAGGACATACTTCATATCAGCCATTTTGATATTCTGACGGATGACGTCCTTCAAGGAAGTGCGCGGCGCCGATCTTGTCGGCCATGTCTCATTGCACATCTGTCTCATCCTGGAATAGAAAGTCGCGCGAATAAGCCTTTTGCCTCCAAAGCCCGGGCTATGGAAAATTAAGAAAGAGTCAAAGAGAATTGACCTACAGCCTATAGATATCAAAACTCATCAATACAATGATATATGACTTTATCGGCCCTTCCTAGTTGCTTTACGGCCTAGAACAGCGAGAAGGAATCAATGCTCGCGTTCCAGGGGCCAGTGAGTAAACACTTAATCGAGAAAGCCCCACGTCGACAGAGACATGTCCTATGCCCCTAACAGTTCTGCGGTATGCAGTCAGCAGTGGCTATATGCCCTCTGGCCAGGTTGTGTTACTCTAATCTGTCCAATCCAGTTGACATTGCTAGCAAAGTGAACATTGGCAGCTTATCGTTCCCCAAGGCGCAGTTTCTCCAGACGTTGTTACACCAACCCATCAAGTTGCATCTCGACATATTCGATACATCAACTCTCCCGAAGGTGACTTGGACATTGGCTACTTCTATGAGTCCCCGGGTTTATTCGTCAACTTATCGCCTAGTTAGAACTCGGTGGAGGTACGGCATCACGAGAATGCATTTTGTCTGCTGCTACAACGATAGGAGCAGGGGGTCAGGGTCCAGATCTGCGCTTGGGTTACATCCATCATGGGGAAGGGGGTGGGTTCTCGTCGCATGCTTGGCTTATCTCTCTTGACATCCCAACCAATAATCTAGCGTGGCTATTCCGCCTCCAGGTGAGCCCTATCAAGAACCTGCACCGAATCGGCGGGATATGCCTGCAACATTAGGACCCATGTCAGTTCACACTTACATATTCGGCATTGATTATGGTTCCCTATCACCCTTTGGCTGTGGTCGTTCTGCGACAATAAATATAAAAGCGTTCAACCCAAACCGAACTGACTCCTAACTCTTCGCTCTCGTTGCTGCTACTAGAGTTCATGATTAACCCTAAGTACATTTTCCGCTGTTTTGCCCTCCGGATTCCTCAATAGCCGGTATCGACTCAGGATATATATCAATCCCGAAATACTAAGTCATCTCTCCGTATGAAAGGGGTGATTGTAAACACCCCCACCTCAAAAGTCTTACCTAGGAAGGATTGGGATCCTGATAGCCTCAGACTCTTTATTGCCGTTATTCAACCCCCTTCTTGATACCATGGGTCTGTTTGAAAAAGAGTCCGACGTCGAGAGAGGAAAGAGCCATGACTCCGTTGCAACTACAGATATCGGTGTTGGCTATGTCACCAGTGATAATGCAATTACCGCGGCGGCCTTCACATCGGGAAATTCGATCTATGCCAAGGCCCAACGCATCGCTGGCAAGCTAGGGGTCGAACAGCGTGGCATTGAGCGTGTTCCCGAGGCAGAAAAGACGGATACTAGCATGAGCCATGCCGGGACACTGGTAAGAAGGGTGCCAGTATCATCCCCATAGGCATGTACATAAAAGTTTACGTGGTCTAGTGGCTTTCAGCCAATTTGGCCGTCACAACCTTCGCGGTGGGTGTTCTAGCAATCCCCCTGTTCAACCTCAACTTCGTCAGCAGCGCCCTCGTCATTATCTTCATGAACACCCTCGGCATCTTGCCCGTCTGCTTCTTCTCGACCTTCGGGCCTAAATTCGGACTGCGACAGATTGTCCTCTCGCGCTTCTACTTCGGCTACCAGGGGACTAAACTGAGTAAGCGCCCCCTGGGATCAGTCGCCGTCCTTACTCCTAGCTATACATAGGAGGTGTTGTCTCCCTGCTGATATCTTTCTCCCACACTTCTTCTAGTTGCCATTCTCTGCATATTATCATCCATAGGCTGGTCCTCGGTTAACGTCATAGTCGGGACCCAGCTACTCCACGCCATCAACCCCAACCTACCGGGGTGGGCCGGTATCGTGGTGATCGCCGTCTCGACGCTGCTCGTGTGCATTTTCGGCTACCGCATCATCCATGTCTACGAGCGCTTCGCATGGATTCCTGTCTTCATCATTTTCCTCGTCGTGCTCGGGGTCTTCGTACACTCAGGCGACTTCGACGGCGGCGCAGGCGCCATGGCCAGTGACGGTGACAATACTACCGCTACCAGTAAGAAGGAGAAGGCCGGTGCCGTGCTGTCGTTCGCCACGGCCGTCTTCGGCTCCGCCACAGGCTGGTGCTCGCTCGCGGCCGACTACACGGTGTACCTGCGGGCGGACACGCCGGGGTGGCCCGTTTTTCTCTGGACCTTCGCGGGGCTCATCCTGCCGCTGTGCTTCGCGCAGCTCCTTGGCGCCGCGGTCGCCACAGCCACGGTCGCCAATGCCAGCTACCGCGACGCGTACGACGGCGCGGGAGTTGGCGGCCTGCTGGCCCGCGTGCTGGTACCGGCACTGGGCGGCTTCGGCCAGTTTTGCCTTGTGATACTGGCACTGTCCGTGATCGCGGGGAATTGCCCCAACCTCTACTCGGGGTCTATGTCGCTGCAGGTTTTGACACCGGAGAAGACCGCAGCAGCGGCAACCATCACGACCGGTACTGGCGCAGGTACAGTCAGGACGGGAATCCACAGCGTGCCGCGCTTCGTCTGGGTTTTCGTGTCTACAGTCGTCTACGTCGCCATCTCCATCCCGGGGTACGACCACTTCGAGGCGGCGCTCGAGAACTTCATGCTGCTTATCGGCTACTGGCTGGCCGCGTATGAAGGGGTGGCGCTCACGGAGCACGTGGTCTTTCGCCGCTGTAGCATGGATCCTGTTGTTGGCTACCGGCCCGAGGGCTACGATGACCCCGCGTGGCTACCCCCAGGCTTTGCGGCCATCGCGGCCTTCCTGTGCGGCGTAGTCGGCGCTATCCTCGGCATGGCGCAGACCTGGTACGTGGGGCCGATAGGACGGTTGTGCGGCGGAGAGCTCGGTGGTGATGTTGGGTTCGAGCTCGCCTTTTTCTTCACGGTCGCTTCGTATCTACCTCTTCGGACATGGGAGAAGAAGCGCTTTGGGAGGTGATATACATTTGTTGCTCTGGGATAGGCAACCCTTCAGGAATTACAAGTTGCGCGGAGTGTCAACGTTATGTACAGACTATTACCATATCCCAGTGGACTATAACACGGAATAGACTCAGTGCTTTTAGTTTCATTGTAAGAAAACTTCGTCATGAACTATATAGTCAAGCCAGTTGCAGAAAACATGCAAGGAGCTGCAACCCACTTTTCAGGAGAAGTCCATTGGGCTTATGCAGGAGGCTGGCCATAGGTACACCTGTTCGACGAGATTAGGTGGAAATTGAAGGTGTTGGGCTCCAACACATTTCAAAAGCGAATCCGTAAATATTGGCGGCGCCCATCGCAATCCAACCCAACCCACGTCGAAGCTTTTCCCTTCCCGACGTGCTGTCTCGACACCTCAACCACAGTGCCATCAAAAGCAACTCATCAACAAATTCTCAAGATTCAGAGCCCTCAAAGCATAATTCATTCTATCAGAAGTCATGTGGTTCGAACTTCGCCACCAGCTACCCCCTGATGTACTGGGTGTCGTGTCCGATGTGCTGAATTTCTTGTATATATTTTGTTTCTTGTTCGTCCTGATCCTACTCATGCAGATCTACGTCTTGTTCAAGCTGCACTCCGTCCTGCGGTCTCTGTCAGGGAGAGAAATAAACTCCGTCACAACTAAAACAGAAAAATGCCATGGTCCTGTAGTAAGTGAAATATATCTTTCCGTATCTACCCTATTACTTACTGTGATTCTCGCAGTCGATCACCAACACAGAGGCCGACCGGGGAAACCTCGCCGCTGAAGCAGGCCTCAAGCCCGATCAGCGGCCTTTGCGGCCAAGAGGATATCGCGTCTGATACAATCCTGGGACGACGCGCTACGGTACCTCCGCCGGAATATATCCTCGTCGTGCAATGGATCGTGTGCGCGAAATCCAGGAAGGCTTACTAGGTTGGCAGCATAGTTAGCGCATTCACTATCTTAGGAGAAAGTTACCATCAGAGTGTTCCTCAGGGGTAAAGAGAATTGACGGCGATAGAATAGGACGGGAATTTGGGCGACTGGGCAGTAGATCCAATAATAATAAGTCTACCTCCAAGCCTCATGCGCCTCGAACCTCGGCCGGGTTTGGGGTCAAGCCTTGATAGTCACAAGCTGAGATGCAGTTTTCCTTGGGGTCATAGGGAATGTACCTAGGAACAAGCCCTAGACTAAATTCCCCGTGATTTTCTTTTGACTACCACCAAAAGGTGCTGAACTGACAGGGGGTCACGTGATCTTTGGGGTCAGAGCGAATAGGGGTCCACTCCCCTATCTGCAACACCCTATCTTCCATGAGACTACAAGTTGTTCATTATAAGACCAGCGCTATACATCCAGCCCTCCGTCTGGGACCAAATGGCAAAGACGATAGCAGAGATGCGCGAGTGCGGCGCGTCCGGCGTCGCGTTCGACATGTACTATTGCCGACCCCTCGATGGCTATCTCGTGGTTGGGGCCCTTGGGGGTGCTGGCGTAAGTAAAGCACGTCGATTGCTGCACGGCACGGTCTGTGGGGCACCTTTGAATCGTGTTAGTTTGAGGAGGAGGGGGGGGGTCGGGAAGAACTCGGAAAGTTGATTAACTACCTTGCATCCGGCTATTCGAGTCTCAGAATCTTATACGGAGCCTAGAACGTAGTCGGGGTTGTGGCCGAGATTGACGCCGAGAGGTGCCTCCACCCGTGGTAGACGTACATTGACATGGGGAACGCCGTGTCGACCAGGAGAGGGTGAACCAGCTGGTCTAATAGACTCTCGTTCAGCGGCCAGATGATGCACGCCTCCAGCTCGTCGTCAGGGAGCGTGAACTCCAGAACGTCTGCTTGAGCTCTGCGGGGAATGTGTCGAAAGATAGCATCATGCGTAGCTTGGGTGTTGCTTCCTTTGGGATCCCAAGCTCAGTCTACCGTGTATTATTGCTAGGTAGTCAATCAAGTGCCTGTCCCATTGGTATTAAGTTGATATTTGTTCGTGGGGTTACCTGCCGGCCTGTTGCCCAGCCTCGTCCCATTGAGCTGGCTCGGGGATAGACGTGGATCCACAGTGCCAGTATACTTACTTATTCATACCTAAGACACCCTAATGGAAACTTCAGTAACACGACTTCAAGAAGCCAGGACGGCTCATCAAAGGATTTGCAAGGTACGAATCCGACCATGAGACGAGACCTTGGTCAAAGAATGCTTGTTTGCTATGCTATTAATAAGAGACATTATCGCTTGTTCCTCCGGCAGACCTATCGTGACATGACTTTTCATGACCTCGGCCGAAGTAACTAACTAGAATCGGCCAGGCCTGATCATAAAAGGACCATAACGCCCAAGGTGATGGTGATTTCCTGCTCACTCACTCCACTCGCCCGGATAAAATATTTGGTATCAGTAAAACACATGCCACGTGGAGCCACCAACGATGCCTACAGAGTGAACCTCCCATCCTGCCCAGGCAATATGCTTCTCTGCCGCGCCTCTTTACACTGTATGCTTAGCAGCGCATATATACATGCGATCGATACAAAAGATTCGCATCTGGCGCCCGTGAGTGGATACGCAAAAGGGACGCCTCGGAAAGGAGTGAGCTTGGTTCGATGGGACGGATCGCAGCTCAAAGCGACGGGGGGTACTTGTACCCCGCCCACATCTCTGCGAAGTCAGGGTCCTCGTATGAATATGTATATTCGATCTCATCCATTTCCGCAGGAACTTTTGTAATTCGAGGCCCCGCGTCTCCATATCGAAATTTTGGTAATCTCTGGGGTTCATGTAAACCGTTCCCACCCTCCTAAGAGTAGAACTGTGATTTCTGGAAGCTTTCCGCAGAGATATCGCCCGCCTTCCCTGTGACGGGAGGGGGCGGCTGGATGGACGCACTCGTCAGTGAGTTGGAGCGCGACGAGGCCGGTTCGCTAGCCGCGGCCTTGATTGCGGCGATGGGCCGTGAAGGTGGGTTCTGGCCCGGTTTCCTAGCGACCTCGAGGAAGTTGGCAGGCAGGTAGCCCAGGCGGCCGTCCCTAGCCCGACACCGCCACCAGTCGCTGGGATTGCCCAGCGGGTCGCTCTTACTCAGCACGGCGATAAAATCGCCCTTCTTGACGGCCAAGTCGACGCCGGGCGTGGCAGCACCGCCCTCGGGCGTGAAGTCGTACAGCACGCGGCAGAACTCGAGCTTGCTGGGGTCGAGCGGCGCGCTAGTCTGCGCCGATACTTCCAGGCGCTTGCGCTCCTGCTCCTCGGCCGACGCGGCTAGCGAGCGGATCGCCTTGCTCATAAGGTAGGGCAGGCCGAAGGCGGCCAGGACGAAGAAGATCAGCGGTTTCCGGCTGGGCTTGGACTGGCCTGCGGCACCGCCACCTGAGGAATGCCGGCCTTCGAAGCGAGCGAATGCGGCCGGGGTGAGGGCGGTCGCGTCGGCTGGCGGAGGCCGGCCGGTGATCTTCGCGATTAGCGTGCGTATCCACCGCATAAGAGTGAAGATGCCGAGGATGGACCCTAGCATATCTCGAAGGTTCCCGAACTGCTCCGCGACAGATACCATCGCTTTACCACCAAAGAGTTAGTCTACAGCGGAAGATCAACAGGCAAAATGCTGCATTCAACTGTGTTGTGTATGTGTATGAACTTACCAAAGAAACTGGAATGTGTCGCCATGTACGTGCTCTCCAACATCTGGGCGAACCCTCCGAAGGCCCCGACGATCCCCTCGAGCATCTGGAAGGTAGCTTGCGTGCTGTTGCTGAAGCGGGTCGTCAAGCTGTTCGGGTTATTCGGGTCGTTGGGCATCATGCCGCCACCCATGCCACCACCATACATGCCACCGTACATGCTGCTCATGCCTCCCAAGCCGCCCATACCGCCCATGCCACCATAGCTCCCATATCCACCATAGCCCCCGTAGCCGCCGCCCATGCCGCCGTAACTCCCCATTCTAGAGTAAGGCGACGAGTATGGACTTGAGTAGCCGGAGTTGTATGTGCTGCTTCCCATGCGACTGTAGGCCGAGGCGTTTTGGTTCACGCTTGCGGACAAAGATTCTGGTCGCGGAGGAATGGGTGGCGTGCTGGACGAGGTGCCGGATGTGGTACTTGCTGTTGAGGGTGTAGTCAAAGCGTTCGATGCCTGTGGACCGGATGCGCCGCTGAAGGTGGAGGAGGTTGGTGAAGGAATAGTGGCTAGTTGAATGTCAGCCTGTTTGAACGCGTTGGAACACGAGAAAGGCAATTGCACAAGGCAGGGACTCTCTTACCTGTTCCGGCCGCGCCTGTGCCTGCACCGTTACGTTCCCAGGGCTTAGGCGGCGATGCCATAATACTAAGGGTGTGATGCCCAGTCGAGCGCGTTTGTTGGATGCTATTCGACTGATGCCGTGAATTATGGTGTAGTTATGGTGTGGCGATGAATGGCGAAGGAAGGTGAGGCGAAATAGCGCCGCCGGCGGGTTGCGAGGTTTCTCTAGCCAATTCCGGGCTATACTCAATCCACGACCAAGAAATAAAGTCCCGATGAGAACAGCGACTGAGTGGCGTATGGGGTAAAGCCGGCGATGGCGAGTAATGGCGGGAAGATGTTATGAATATGAAAGTGAATGTGAGTGTGAATGTGAAGATGGAGATGGAGATGGAGATGGATATGAAGGCGGAGGATGATTAGTTAGTGGTCAGTTACTCTGTATGTAGTTACTACATACCTGCTAACTAGGTCTAGGGTATTGATGGATGGGGTTAGTTATCGCCAACCGGTGGGTCCTGGTCCCGCCTTCGGTCGTCTGTGCTCCTCTTCAGCAATTGCGGTTTCCTTGTTCTTGTCCCCTCTCACTTGGTCTCTGCAGGCTTGTGAAGATTGGCCGAGCGAACCTCGGCACTAATGGCTCCCGGCAAAATGTTAGCAATAGCACGTGACCTATGTATACCTACACATGGTACCTACAATTTAGTACACTTACTTACCCCTTTTACGAACTATTCTATCTTGCATTCAATGTGCTTGTTGTATCTTGCCTATTGTTGGCTGTACGCTATATTTCTTCACTTGGCTGAAGTCACCAACAATTTTGGAGACTCTTATAAATGACATGCATGATGCATCTATTTCCACTAGGCCAGTCAGCTGCAAATCAAATACTTCAGCCCTGCAAAGGCCTCGGCCCCGGGCCCCCTCGCGAAGTCCTTCCAGGTAGTCATGGGACTTTCGACGTACTTTGGGGACTCCTCAAGGGGCTCGCCACCACTTCACCAGCAGCCACACGGTCTCGTAGATCTCATCGACGATGTAGTCCGTAGTGCCGCCGCCGCCGCTCTTCCTCATGCCCGCGCGGAACTCATCCTCGGGGGCCTGGACGAATCGCGCCGTCTTCCAGGCCACGTCGGGGAACAGCCGCCGGAATGCGCCGAGCATTTTTTTTTCCGGTCGACACCTACGTGTCAGCCCCCAGAGACCGCTTCGCCAGCAATGCGTCCCGGTGCCGCACGACCGCTTTGACGTACTTGCCTGTGTCGCGCGGTCGAACGTCGGCATCAGCGCGGTCGCTGCCATAGGCGCCGCGAACGTCCAAAGGCCGTCGGCCGGCGCCGGCTTGAGCATCCCCTCATTTGTGATGTTAGGCATGTAGAGGTCCGCTAGGAAGAACGTCGCTGGGATGCCTAGTTCGCTCACGTAGTCCTCCACCGCCGCTTTACTAACAGCGTCAGCCAGGTTCTTCCCCTGTTGTATTTCGTACTGCATATCGGCCTTCTCTCAGTAATTGGTGACGTCAAAGGCAGCGTATCAACACTCAAGGGTTTGGCCAGCAATGCCTTATCATTCATGTCGGCCCATAAATAACCAGCGTCCAACTGATGCCTGCCCATTACGAAGGTGCGGTACAAGATAGGACCATTTACAGTGATCACCTCGACGCCTTGCGCCGCCAGTTTCTTGGCTGGCCCCATTCGAGATGTCGCGAGTGACACTGTGAACCGCCCACTCGTTCTTGAGCTTTGGATTGTTCAGGAATGTCGATACAACACCCCCTCCCCGGGACCCGGTCGCGCCGAAGACAATGGTTATCTTCTTTCCAGACATGATTTCAACTTCATGACCTTCAACGATTCATCCATACATCTAGAACTCCCTGGAACTCCCTCCACGACATTTAGGGGGGCCTGATGGCCGCCATTAGCAGGACCAGTCGATATGTCATCTAGCTGCGCGCCCCGGAAGATAGCTCAGGGGTACTGCTTTCACGGCTCATGCTGAATGTGGGCCCGGCTCGGGACGTTGAAGGTTCATCCGCAACAACGGGGACGGGCCAATGTGGGGATATATATGGAGTTGGGTGGAGAAACCGGAGAAGACCCACAATCACCACTACGGAAGAGGCGTGGCTTCGGTGCATTTCACGTTATAATTTGGCCCAAGTCTGATCAGCCACAAACCGCCTTGTTCCCCCGAACACGATAAGCGCCGTACTTCATCGAGGTTGTTTGGTAACGGAGGGGATCGAAGAATCAAACTATCTTCTAGCTCCCGGTGATCTAGCTCCGGTTGGGGTGCTCGCGGTGCGGCTAGTGCCGTTAGCAGACGGGAGAGCAAACTAGGCATACGTAGTACCGTCGTAGTTTGCTGTGACGCAACGGGAGCGAGAAGGAATCCTCCATTGGTATAGGTGGGTAGGATCCGCTTCCGTTGCCGCAAAAAGCCTACACGAACAAGTCACTATCACGGTGCAGGCTTCGTTTGCCTTCAGAAGTGGGAGTCACGAAATGCTATAAGCTATCAACCCATTAGCATCACACAATAAGTGTCCTCTGACAGGAGACTGTCGTGAGATACGTAGCAAGATTTCCGATGACTACGGATTAGCTATGTAGCAAACACGCCATCGAATACGGTATTACCCCTCCACTAAGCAACGATCTATCTACAGGGGTTCTGGGTTCTATTTCCCTGGGAATGGAATACAGGGGAACCATTCGGGCATTAGGCTTGTTCGTACGTCGATAGTCGACATGGAAGTGTCGCCGCACGTCTTGGGTTGAGAGGGATATGGCATCATCTTCCGGGCTCATCCACACTGGAAGACGTACAGTCTTGTTTCTGAAGCGGACATACAGGATAGTACGTTCTGTTCGACTAAGAACACATTAGTACAGCGAGCTACGATCAAGATCAAAGCACTATTCTCTCGTGAAGGTCTAAAATCTTCAGAAGAAGTTGTATTAGTTGAGGAGCCACATATTGAGTTTCAATTCGGCCTCGCAACAATAAAACGAGGGCCTCAAGTATCCGTAATCATCTACCAATATTACCATAGGACTCAAGAAAGGGGGTGCCCAGAAACACTTCACCAACCCTGGTCCTATCTTTCAGCCATGTAGGTACCAAGAGGAGTCTTCGCATACAATAACGGGCATTCCATTTCTATCACACCCGGATTTCATTTCCCGGTGATCCCGGCGATCCCGGCAACTCAGTGTGGTCCTTGTACATTCTGTTGCTGTTATTGTTGTGCATGGCCGGCGAGGGCAGCTGGGACTGCGGGAGCGAGTTATACGGAGCCGTTAATGCTTGCGAGAGGTGCTGAGAAACCGGCAGGTCGTTTCGCGCCACCGCCTTCCGTGCCTTGCGAGATATCAGTATGGCAGTGGCAAGGCACGCCAACCCAGCTAGTCCTAAAACCCCACCGACGACAGCTCCAGCGAGGGATCCAGAGCTTATCGAATCCGGTGAGCCACAGTCCGATGCTGATGATGTGCTCGCGGTCGCGTCAGATATGCCGCTAGAGGATGTTACTGCGGGCGGGAAGTCATAGCCCGAGATCGGGAAGCCATATATGTAGAATCCAGTATCGGTAACGGAATATGAGTCACTATACCAATTCTGATATGATTGCGGCCACTTGTATTTGACAATCTGCCCTACTTCTACCCCCGACGTGCAGTAGGCAGTCCCAGTCAATGTGTAGTCACTGCAACAGTGTTAATCAGCCATTGTACAAAGAGAGTAATAGAACTAAGTAGGTTTAATCGTACCTAGGGCAACAGATGAAGGACCGGCTTGTGCCAATCATAGTCTGGCTTGCCGTGGTATATATAGCAGGACACGTAAATGGACCCAGACTATATACAGTCGAATATTGGTTGTCAACCAGATACCCTGCGTTCACGGACGCTGTCACAGCTCCGGGCAAACACTTCGTGGAGGAGGTCAGATCGTCTTCCTGAGGTCGAAGAAAGGTTGGTTGCCATGTAACGATGCTAAGGTTAAAGGTGCCCGTTGGCCATCCTGATATGCATTCCCCATTTGGGGGGTGCGTGGTCGTTACGGGAAGCCAAATTGTTGTAGTACCTGAATTTACATCAGGGGGATGCGTATATGAGGCCATTCTTGAACAATATGTCAAGACACTGCAAAGTAGCTGCAGCAGCTACTTTTGTATATACAGTTCACTTCTGTCGTTAGAGAGAGGATAGGGGGAAGTGGAATTGCATTCGGCGCAAAGGGCCACAAGAGTTATTATGACAACGCATTTAGTCTACTCAGGCGACACCACCTCACTTTTGAATGTTGTACCTGACCATCCAGCCTGCTCAGGATTTAACGGGGGTAAGCTTCCATGGGCTTGATATATAACGTCGAGTAACCCTTGATCGTTCCATACGCAGTTCCATTCGACGCAGGTAGCCTTCACACTGTAACCTTCGGGATGGAATACGAGCCATCCACCAGCTAATCATATGTAGTCTTGACTAGATACAATCACCAGGCAGACTCGCCTCAGCCTTGAACGACGGCGCTGAGTAGGACGATAGATACAGAATAAGCAAACAAAAGGGGATTTCACTTTCGAACGTTTCAGCACTGACGATTGATAACCAGAAAGCTGGTGTACTGGAGCACAGCCCTTCCACGTCACTCCCGCGTTGCACTCAGCACCAGCACACAACACCAGGCTTGTGCCGCACTCTCATGTTGCACTTGATTCGCCATCCGGGTGATTCTTTCCACGTTACAGGATAAAGATTAAAAGGCCATTAACTATTGTTCATCTATCACATTGTGCGACGTATCGACTATACCGCCTCGATAAAGGGATCCTAGCTCCTCTGATAAGATCCCCTGATTTGCAACACTATTATAAGTCACATGACAATCAATAATGTCATATTGATCATCGGGCATATTAAGTATGATGGTGTAAGAAAAAGAAGTTACGTGGGGTTATCTCAATTTCTCAACCAATGGTGTAATAACATAGCGATTCTCTACCTCACATCGACACGGCGTTCTCCGTCAAAGCAAACATCACACGGGTAAAATGCAATAGTGTTAGGACTACCACATTGACCCCTGGTTCCATGACACGCTATCGTGTCTATGAGAACCCCGTTGGTTATATATAGTAGATAGCGCAGGATCAAAGGGACAATTAGCCGCGAGTGGGACCTCCTTACATTCAGGCTAAAGTAGGTATCCTGCCAAGCTCGCATGCTTGTCAGACGAGCTCGTGACATTTTCCTATGTGTTCTTCTCGGCGGAATCGTGTCTCGAACTCATACACCCATATCCAGTCAGTCGAGGTGGCATGTCTAGCGCATGTTTCGGGACCTTGAGAGGAGGCTCTGTCCACGGCCCAGGCATGTAGATCTCGTCTCGGCGTTCATCGCGAAAGCATTCCACCGGTTCGGTTCGTCCACTATCGAGCACGTCAGATTAATAGCAAGGCTTGTGAAGCTAAACGCACAAATAAGATGTATTGTTGCGCTTCGGCCTCGATCCCCATTCATCCAGGACCCCTCCCTCGTCGTTCGGGATCGATGCTAGGATTTATCTTGGCTCCCGCCATAATACCCAGGCCGCAGTAATACTCAGCTACTTAGGCCAATCAGGGCGATAGGTGCCAGGAGGGAAAGCCAACAGAGCTGGTACCTGGTCGCGGAGGTCTGACATGATGGGCCTGTTATTGCACCGAAGTTAGGTGATGTGGGTGTAGGTGATAACCACAGTATATTAACCCGAGCTTAAATTGTCCACCTTAGGTGTTAGACGGAATCCGTATGAGTGGACAATATAAAGAGGTAAGAGAGTTTCTCCACGATCCTGTCCTGTCGGCTCTCCCAGTATGTTCTGTCTTTCTTCTCGTTTGCTTCAAAGCTTCCGTTACCCCTCAGCATTACCAAAACAGCCCATCAGGAGACGTCCAATCTTCAACACGTCATACACATCTAGAGGGCGTATCGGGTTCCACAGAACAATCACGATGGGTCCAACAATCAAGCTGAACAGCGGCTATGAGATGCCCCAGGTAGGCTTTGGTCTATGGAAAGTCGACAACGCGACTGCCGCCGATACCGTTTATAATGCCATAAAGGTCGGCTACCGACTCTTTGACGGCGCGTGTGGTAAGCCGAGTTCCCTTCTATACCCCTAAGTATACCTAGGACAACACTCGTTCAAATACAAGCACATGCTCTATCTCTACCACTATATACCATTGTATTGCTGGAACCTTCATACAGCATAGAAGAGAGCACTTGTACAATAGCTAGGATACTGCATAGATGACCTTCCCACACGACAGCAGTATCTAATTATATACCCCTTAATATCCTTCTTGGGCCATTTAACCCCTGAACGCCTGCTTTGCTCTTTTTCAATCCCCCTCCCCCGCGCGCCCATCCATCCGCAGCCACAACGCCAAACTACACACTTCCTCCCCACTATTCTGATCCCGAAACTAACACAAACCCAAACCAGACTACGGCAACGAGAAAGAGTGCGGCGAAGGCGTAGCGCGCGCAATCGCTGACGGCCTCGTAACGCGATCCGAGCTCTTCATCACGTCGAAGCTGTGGCCGACCTTCGCGGACGCGGACCGGGTCGAGGAAGCCGCGCGCCGGTCGCTCTCGGACTGGAGGCTCGACTACTTCGACCTGTACCTGATCCACTTCCCGGGGGCGCTGCGGTACGTGGACCCGGCGGTGCGGTACCCGCCGGGCTGGCACTACGACGGGGCCGGGGGCGGGATCGAGCGCAGCCGCACGGCGACGCACGAGACGTGGCGGGCGATGGAGGCGCTGCCCGCAAAGGGCCTGGCGCGCAGCATCGGCGTGTCCAACTTCCAGGCCCAGCTGCTGTACGACGTGCTGCGCGTCGCGACCGTCCCGCCCGCCGCCCTGCAGATCGAGCACCACCCGTACCTGGTGCAACGAGAACTGCTGAACCTCGCGAAGGCCGAGGGCATCGCCGTGACGGCGTACAGCTCGTTCGGCCCCGCGAGCTTCCTCGAGTTCGGCTTCAAGCACGCGCAGGCGCTGGTGCCGCTCATGCAAGACCCTGTCGTCAACAAGATCGCCGACAAGCACGGAAAGAAACCCAGTCAGGTGCTGCTGCGCTGGGCTACGCAGCGCGGGCTCGCTGTCATTCCCAAGACGAGCCGCGTCGAGGTCATGGCGGAGAATTTGGACGTCACTGGATTCGATCTCGAGCAGGCTGATATCGACGCCATTACTGCTAAGGATGCTGGGATTCGCTTTAATCAGCCGTCGAACGTGGGTGTTGCTCTCTTCTCCTTTTCTGCCCTCCTTTTCTACTTCCCCCGCTTTCTTACACCCCCTTTTCCGTCACTATGCCCCCTTCCTCTATTCCGGTTCTAATCATGTATTTGCACGAATGAATGAACCACTAACTGTTACTTCATTTAGTACTTCGCGACCGACAAGATGTGGATATTCGGTTAGGAGGGGGTAGGAGTAAGAATAGGTTCGCTTTGACACGATTTAGTGGCCATCACGTTAAACTACTAGACATGCAACATATATATTAGTCGCCAGGACTCTCTTTATTGGTGGGCCCGGGTTATTTTGAAGGAATAGTGACACATCTCGTAAAGGCTGCTTAGAGACGAGATTTCCCAAATCATCTAGACATTACAGCCCACCCACAAATGGCGGGAGTGCCAATTGTCTTGAGTGAACTCAGAACACTTGGTCAGACAAACGTAGGATGATCTAGGATTTACTCGACCAAGTTACATTTGGACTATATTGGACATATACCTGGACGATGAACGTTTAAACAAGCGCACCATCTTGTAACACGGTGTACACCATGTGTGGGAGATTCCATGTGAACCGCAGAGGACTATCATGTATGAGAACAGCAAAAAAAGCATGGACCCAGCGTTCGCTAGAAATGATACTTCAGTGCCTCGATTCTGATTATCTTACGCACATGGGCGAAGGCATCGGGACCCTTGATAGAACCTTAGTAGCGACTGTGGGCTATCTGCCTCACATTATTCGGTGACTTTCTCAGCACCGTGTTGCATCGATTGTTACCATCGTGCAAGTGTATCAGAAACCCCCCGAAACGCCTCGCTATGTTTATGCCGAATACAGCCATTAAGGCGTACCAACCAGAGGCTGGTGTCGACTTGTAAAGGCATTAAAATGCAATAACCAAACCCCAACAGCAACGTTGAACCCCTTCGAGACCTTCATAGTTTAGGAAACATTAAAAGAATACAAGCTCGGAGGGTATGAGATTCTTCCTGTTACACTTTGACGAAGGCTGTGGACATGTTAACTTTTTTGTCAACTGTTTTATGCAGGGGCATAATGGGGCCAAACTTACTCGCGTCTATTTGCTGTATCCGAGGCAAAGCTAGGCGTACTTTATTTCGGTATAGGGCGGGCTGTCTCAGCTGCACAGGATTTCCCTCGAAATATACTGTCGTGAGGTGTTCCTTATCGCCCAGTTCCCTCTCGATATCGGTGAAGTCGGAGAGCAGGTTGTAACTCGCCCATACTTCTTCGATTTGCTTCAACGGACCAAGACCTTTGAGGCTCTTTATCGCGTTGTTGGAGATCTCGAGAGTTCGGATATTCGTATTCCCATCCAGACCATCGAGGCTTTCTAGGGCGTTGTGGGAGATGTAGAGCTCCTCGAGCTGGGGTGCCTCTCTCAGCGGCGTCAGATCCTTGATCCGATTGGATTGAATACTCAACAACCGCAACTTGGGAAGACCGCTCAACCCTTTAAGCTCGGTGATCTTGTTCTTCGCCAGCCAGAGTTCCTCCAGGTTCTTGAGCGCGTCGAGGTTCTGTATTTCCCGTATTCTATTCGATCCCAGTTCTAACTGGCGCAATTTGGTCAAGGTATCCAAACCCTCGATGGTACTGATCTTGTTGGAAACGAAGTACAGATCGGTGAGCTCTGTCAGATGTTCGATGTGTTTGATATGCTTGATTTTGTTGAAGCTGAAATCGAGGGACGTGAGCTTGGTCAGATCATCTAAGCCCCTGATGTGGGAGATGAGGTTATCGTAGAGATCAAGGTCTTCTAGGGTGTCGGCTAGGCCGGAGAGCCCATCGATGTGCTGTACGAGATTCTGACGGAGACATAGTCGCATCACATGCTTGAAGCGATCGAGTCGCAAGGCCGAAATAGAGGAGATTCGGGATTGCGTCAGAGTCAGCTCTTCGGTCTCGGGATCTTCATCATCCAAGAGGTCTAGATGCGGTACGTCACTTCTTAGTCACCATCGATCCTACGTCTTGTGTAGGGCTGCTAGGGCGACTAGGGCTGCCTAAGCAGATCTGCCTAGAAATGCCTAGAAATGCCGGTGGGAGAGAAGAGAGCAGAGAAGCAAGCATACCTTCATCGGCTGATATTTCGTCGCCCTGTAATACATTCTCCTCGTCCGAGTATTCCGGGTCTGATATGGCCTCGGGGTTCTGCAGCAGAGCATTTCGGCCTACACGGAGCTTACCGTCCCAGCCTTTGCTATCCCTCAGCCCGGGGCTAGGTTCGTCACCTTTCTCGGAATGATTCTCGGATTCGACTACTTCTATGTGTGACGGGGCAGGAGTGGTCCCCGGAGTGGTCCCGGGAGTAGTGGCAGGGGTGGTCTCCCTCTCCGCTCCTTGAGTAACTTGTCCAGGCATGGTGAAAGGAGGTTCGTTGTTCGTTGTGCTAGATAATGACAATACTGATACTACGGATGGCGACGTTGATGGCGTTGGTGATGGGACTGACGAAGCTGCGTAGCTGTAGCTGGGATGGGCTGACAGAGGAGGAGATTGAAACGAGGTGAGGTGACGGTGGCAGGAAAGCGGGCTAAGGTTTAACGACTGGATTGGGATTGGGGTTTGTTAGAGAATCAATTGAAGTTCAAGTCGTCCTGTCCTGTCCTGCCTATTAATCACCTGTATTGTATGTAGGTATGTAGGTAAGTAGTTAGCCTGTAGAATTATTAGCGCACTGCGGTCAGCGAAGGTAGATAAGGTTAGGGTCCATTCATGGGTTACCTTAGTTGATCCCTGGATTCTAGAAAATCCACCCCGCCGATGAACTGTCCCAGCAACTGGAAGTCTAAGTTAGTAGGGCGCATTAGGGGAAGCTGTTCAGCCTATCAGTTGGCCTGCAGCCGCCAAAGCCCCTGTTCTCGTCAAGGGATGGTGGGACAATCCGCTAGGTTAACGGGGCCCATTAACCCTACATACACCCATAGTTAGTGGATGGTACGTCAACAGGCCTGAAACGTGGATCAAGCTTGTCCAACTGCTCGTCTTGTCAATTTGGGTCATCAACGAACCGTCATCAACCGCAGTCCATCTCGTGCATCTCTGCACCCTGGAATCCAGAGCACATAAGCACATAATCACATCAGCCTTCCATTAAAAATCTCATTATTCGGACCTCGCTGTAGCTGCTTCTACTCGGACCAATCAACAAGGCCTGAGCCGTACAAGATGCCCTAAAATGGAGGTTCCGCCTCACGTAGCCACTCGCATATCTCACGCAGATCTGGACCCCGCATGAGGCCATTCCCGACCATGCTCTGCCCAGCCTGGCATCCCCAATCACCACCATGCCTCTCCTTCGTCGTCCAGCCTTTCTGTCCTATCGCCTCAGCCGACCTCTTTTCCCCACCCCATCATCTTCCTCCACGACACCCCGCATTATCACCTTACCATGTAGAAGAGCCTTTCACCTGGAAGGGGTAATGCTGGCTCCTGTCCTGTTCAGCGGCTTGTTCGTGTCGCTATGGACTTGGAAGTGCTTCATGATGGTCACGTTCCAGAACAAAATCATCTACATGCCTGGCCTGCCTCCCAATGCGCGCTGGGAGAAGATATCAGATTATGCAAGTCGCTGTGGAGGCTTGCAATGGCGGGAAGAGAGGGTCCGCGCCGTCGACGGCACAGACCTGGCCCTCTGCGTGACAGACGTGGAATTGGGACGGAACCCAGCGTCGGAACGGCCAGAGGTGGCCTTCTATATCCTCTATTTCCAGGGTCTGCATGCATACCTGTCTAGTTGGTCTGTCTAGCGAGCTTACCTTGAACGCAGGAAACGCCTCTTCCATCCCTCCGCGGCTTCCTGACTTGTCATCTGCAATGTGCCTGCTGCGAAGACAGATGCAGCACGAGGCTAGGAAAGTTAGGTGCACATTTGTCTGTCTCAGCTACAGAGGCTATTGGACGTCCCGAGGCCGTCCCAATGAAAAGGGCCTGAGGTTAGATGCTGCTGCGGCCCTTGGCTGGATTTCGCAGTTGCATCGGGAGTCCTACGGCAGCGAGCCACCAGCTGCGGCCCAATCTGGCCAGGTGATGCTCTGGGGACAAAGCATTGGATCTGGCGTAGCTACTAACCTGGCAGCAGAGCAGCTTATGCCTGTAAATCTGCGTCTGAACTCTCTTATCCTCGAAACCCCCTTCACCTCGATTCGTGCGATGCTTGAGGTCCTGTATCCTCAAAATTGGCTGCCATACAAGTATCTGTGGCCGTTCCTACGTAACCAGCTCGACAGCTGGACTAACCTCGGAATAATCTCTGAAAGGTACAAGGAGCCTGAGGCCCAACCCGCTATACTATTACTTGAAGCAGCCAAGGACGAATTGGTGCCGGCCAAACTCAGTCAAGAGCTATATAACAGATGTCTCAAGGTCAATATCCCAGTGGAAAGGGTTTCTGTAGCCGGTGCATTCCATAACGACGCCATGTTCAGAGCCGAGGGCCGGAAAGCCGTTGCGAACTTCATAAAGCACCAGATCGCAGCCGTATGATGTACCATTTTTCACGTCAACAATACCACACATGTCTTTAGGAAGTGTTGGCAAGTAGCTATCTATATTCTCGTCAAAAACCCCTGTGATAGTTCAGCCATGGGCATTCATCTGCAGGAAGATAGGAAAACAATAGATTAATGCATGTATTTTTCCATGTCTTTCGAAGGCATGGGCATTAACTATAGTTTTACCCGAAAGATGGGGCATGGACTTTGTAAGCCGTCCTCCAAGTCGCTCCAGTGTTGTGAGCATGTCTATTCTTAGGTTGGGGATGAGACCATACATACCTACATACATGTAGGTGCTTCATGTAGTTATGCTCGTGAAAGAGCACCGGAGCAACCCATAGGCCAATATAGGCCAATAACACCTGCACTTGCTCTAATGCTCTATCCCGTTATCACAGTCCCCCCTAATCCCCATTGCTTTTATAGGGGCGGCCCGAGCCTGCTACCCCGCGCCGAGGGTTTCTACAACAGAGGGATATGGAGTTTGTATCGCCCGCTCATATACTTCGTGAGACACTTTTGCATGTTGACTTGCCGATGTCTAATAGTCCATGAAGGCGTACCTATTAACTAAGTCACCTTCTCCATGCCGGGCTTTGAAAGAGAGACAGCCAATCAGGGCGTAATATAAAGTTCCCAAGGGTCTGCTTCGTGTAGCCGTGAAACAACTGTACAGACCGAGGATACCCCCGGCGCATGGATTCCAAGGTTTCCCGATCACTATACATGAAGCATATCATGCATGTACGATCCCGTGGGTTTAAAGTTGCATAACTCCGACTTGCCCGCCCCCTTAATTCTTTCAACATCGATTTTTCCTATCTCAAGCCTCTCGCCGTTTCTAAACAGGTCCTCATCATGCCTGCCTTTTCACAGTCACAAGTTAGACTACCTAGATGTAAAACATGGTATCCTTCAGCCGATCATGGATCTTCACCCGGCCCCCCATAACGGGATCATCACCACCGCCACCACCGCTCCCCCGTTGCCCGCTCGCCATCGATGTGACCTCAGAAGAAGCGACGCTAGGGTCGTACAGATCGCTGAGGTAGCGGCGCGCACGCTCGCAGACGATGTCGGCGTAGTACGCGGGCGTGCAGACCGACACAGCCCGCGTCGCCCGCCCGTACACGTAGCACAGGCTCTGCGTCACCTGCTCGAGCGTGTCTTCCTCGTTGCCGCTCAGCGCCGCCGCCGCCGGCTTCTTGCTCCCGCTGCGCCGGAACATCTCGTCGTGGATCACAAAATAGTGCGCCGGCCGAGCCGTACCCTGTGTAAATTAAAGTCATGTAAGTATAGGTAAATGGACTAGATAACAAGATGATGGTGGTCACAGTGGTACCAAAAGAGGCCAGAGGGCTTGTCTTGTTACAGGGCGACATGACAGGGGTGGACAGGGAAAAAGGAAATATAAAAACAACGGGAAAAGGACAACAAGGAAATGAATCGCGGATGCTAATACGAACCTGGATAGCGGAATGCGCCTGCAAAAAGAAGTCCCAGTTCTTGGCCTCAGTGACGCCGCGGTCGACGACGGTGCCAGCGACGCAGTTGGTCGAGCGGTCGGCGTTCTGCGGCGTCGTCGGGTAGAAGCGCGTGTGGTGCCGCTTGCCGACCACAACGACCGTCATGCGCGGCAGGTCTTGCTTCTGCTGGGCCGGCGGGTACACTATGGGTATGTTAGTTGGTTTCTTTCTGTTTTTTGGTTCTTTCTGTTTCGCGAAAGTTTTCATGTGAGGATGCCCCCCACCCCCTTTTTTTTTCTTTTTGTATATCTGACTGACAGGCAGCAGCATGGTAGTGATGGTGATAGTATTGTCAAGAACAGAATTTAACTTACTCTCGGCGCACGCGGCACGTAGAAGCGGGTACTCGTGCTTCAAGACCAGGTCATACTGGCCTTCAGACACGCCGTCGCGATAGACGAGGATGTTCTCGGGCAGCGTCGCGTGTTTGCCCTTGGTCTTCCAGAGCTGGAGACGCGATTTAAGCATACCCTTCAGGTCAGATACTAATGAACAGTGAGTTTCATATCGTTAGCGACGTTACGATGCCACCTGTCAAAAATAAAATAGAAGGGGGGCTCAAACGAGAGAGGCAGAGGTGTTGGCAAAAGAGGGAGAAAGAGGTGTTAGGGACAAGATGGTGGTAGGTGGTAGAGGCAGGTGACACATGTGCGCAGCGGGAGAATAATTGAAACCAGGCCAGACGCTGGTCCAGAGGCCATAGGCCAAATATGTGGTTACGAGGTACAAGGGATGCTCACCCATTTCTTGACGAGCCTTCTCCTGGATCGACAATACGGCTGGCCACTGCCCCATCCTCTTATCGACGTTGGCGACCATTCCGGCGACGCTCGGGGCGGTGGAACTCGACCCAGGCGACGGGTGGGTGACGTCGATGCCGACGACCATGGTCTTATCCTCCTCCAGAAAGCCCAGCTTCTGGTTCCGGACCTCCTGGTTGTTGCCACCTAGCTTGAGGTTGAACTTGAGCGCCAGGTTGCGGAAGTATTGGTCCTGGTTCTTGGCCAGTTTGGACCCGACGCTGCACACAGTGGCCAGCCCGAACCGCACGTCGCACAGGTACTTGATCCGGTCGTACACCGGCATGTTGCCCGCGGGCAGCACGATGAACAGCAGATCCACCGACGCCGCCGCCGCCGCCAGCTTCGTCTCTAGGTCCGGGTCTTCCTGGCTCGTGAAACTGAATTGCCGCCCCAGTGTCGGCTCGCCAATGCGGATTCCGACGCTCGTCAGCACACGCCGGAACATGCCCAGCGTGTTCGTGAATTCGGCGGGGCTCCGAAACGCGAGGGGGTATCCGGGCACGGACAGGACCATCCATCCCCAGGTTTTGGCGATGCCGGGCGACGAGAACTTAGCGCCCATGGCATTCCAAGCCCCAGCCCCCATGACCTTGGCTGGTTCGTTGCTGTACTTTACCTGTGGGCCGCCGAGAACCCGCCCTCGCACCGTAATCAGATCGGGACCCGCCGAGATTCCGAAATCGGCCTATCGTTGTCATTGTAAGCGTTTACTTGCACATGTAGCCACGAAGGGTGAACACCGCCAACTATACATACCAGCAGAGGATTTGTTTGTGGTGAAAGACCGACAATGCTAAGGCCATCTTTGGTGATGAACTGCGCGTTCTGGCCGGGCTTGCGAACCGCATGGCTGATCATGGCGGCTGTCTGGTCTGGACTCAACTTGGTACCAGCGCTCTGACCCGGCAGCACGATGCAAACCTCGGGTGGAAGGTACGTGGGAAACTCGCGAGTGCCAACGTTGATCACAGGCAAGTCGGGTTCCTTCAACGTGATGCCATAAGCTTCGACATACGGTTAGTATCTCAAGTAGAAGTATAACCGTTCGGACAGGTTGCCTTACTCTGCCTGAAGAATTCAAAGACGGTGATGTATTTGCCCCCGGTCGAAGACGGTTGGCCTGCTGGCTTGGCCTGCTTTCCCCCTTTTCCCCCTTTGCCCCCTTTGCCCCCTTTGCTAGGGGTAGGGGCAGCAGGCGCCGCTTGTTGGTCAAGCCAAAACTCGACACCTTTGGGACCTGCCCCATAGCCACTGACTCTGGGAGGATGTTCTGATGCATGCCCATCTCCTGGCCGTGCTAGATCCACGATGGCCTTCCTCCTGGTGACTTCCTTCCCAGCACTGTTCGTCCTCGGCTTCAGATGTGTAGGGCCGACCTTCACCCTTTTCAAAAAGGAGGCCAATCGGTACTTGTTCTGAATGCCGTACTCGTGCATCAGAACGGGAAGTGATCCCCTTTTATAGAATGCACCGTAGCTGACATTGACATTGACCAAGATCCTGGCTGTCGCGGCTCGAATACTGGCGAAGAACCCACGGATGGCCTGCAAGCCAGCTCCAAGGTCTGCTGTCCCGTTGTATCCAGGGTTAAGTGGGAAGTCCCTACTCGCTCCAATAGTAGCCAAGTTGGCATTGGTCTTGGAGTAATGGTTGAGAAAAATGTTCAGCGCCTGGATCATCGGCAGCTTGTCGTAATTCGATGCCATCGTGGACGAGGTCAAGTATTCGATGAGGTTATTCACCGGCAGAGTATTGGTATACTTGAGGCGAACTTCGTATACTTGGGCCCCCTGCTTAGGCTCGTCCTCTCCTTCCGCGCGGTAGGTGACTCTGTATGTTTCTTCGTCCTTGTGAGGATTCCAGGGCAGTTGCTGACGCGAAACCAACGTCGACTTGAAGTCCGTGACGATGTGCTTCTGCAGCCCAACCAAATCCGGATGCTCGAGGAGCAATTGCACGATGCGCACGAGCTTCTTCCCCACTGCTTCGGGCTTGACGTTGATGTCATGCTTGTACAACACCAACTTCGGGTCTACCATCAGTTGGACGTAGTTCGCCCATAGCGTCACAGGGGTTCCCTCGGTCCCAAAGGCGGGTCGTTGGGGGTAGGTATCGCTGAGGCTCAGCTTGCCGAGGCTGAGTGCGTTCTTCTGGGACGCATTCTCGGTGTCCGTCACCTTCTTATCTGGCTCTGGAGCTGGTTGGCCGTTCTGGGATCTAACATGACTTAGCTTAGCCTACAGCGCCCAAAACCGTACGTACAGCTTAGGTACGATGCCGCTTCGAAGACAGCGGTCATACTGGCTAGTGGTCCGGAAGATGATTTGCATACCTGTAAACTTGGACATCCCCAGACGGTGCTCCTCCACCGCCACGGCCTCCACCTCCACCGTATCCGCCGCGCCCGCCGCCGCCGCCGCCGCCGCCGCGTCCACCACCGCCGCCGCGATATCCACCGCCACCACCACCACCACCGCGTCCGCCGCCGCGTCCGCCGCCAGGGAAACTGCCGCCCCGACCTGACATTCTGGAGGACGTATGCTAGTCAAATGCTAGTTGGATGCTAGTCGGAGTTCACCTTAAGATAGACGTAGCCTCTTTGACCCTCTTTGATGTTATGTTGCAGTGTGGGCCCAGCTGTGGATGCTTCTTAGCTCTTGGGTAAATACTCGGGCAACGGTTCAAAGGCTGTTCAAGAGTTAAACAAACAAGGAATGGGGATCAGGCTGTCAAGTCATTCAAGGCAGGACACTCCTAGAGTTGGCCACGTCATGGTAAGACAAGCCTGCGGCAGGCCTGAGCCGGATGCCCATGATAGGATGATAGACATGTCTGCCTGCTTGCTTCACAAAGATACAAGGGGCATACATCACAACAGCAGGCTCTAAACCAAACAACTGCAGTATGAGTCAACATGGAACCTTTCTTCGAGTTTCTGTTTCAATTTCCTGCAATTACATGGCTCGATTTTCCAATTAATTTGTTCGGCAGGCCCTGCTGTAACTTATATGAAGTCCAACTAATGACTTTGTAAGGGCGTGTGTATTCCACAGTTCCACAAATTTGTACAAACTTGTACCTGTGTGAATGACGCTGAAGTTTGGGCTCATATGTTGGTCTTGGCACTCAAGGCATTTCCCCTTTGCCCCGCTCAAGGCTGACAGCGAGAAAAGCAGCGAAGAAAAGCAGGAGCGGAAAGCAGGGGGGGGGGGGGGAAGCAGGCAAACAGGTCTCCATAGGGGGTTAACTTCATTGCTACTGTGCTGACACTGAAGCACTCATCTCTCTGATTGCACTCAACCAATGGCTTACTGCTTATGCCCATGGCCCTCGTTTCTGAGAACTGACTTGTTCTCCTGTGCATATACTAATGAGCAATTGGCAGGGAGTGTAGGTATGATGTGGATTGCTCTAAGGACGCACTTATTAAGATAAGCCTGCAAAGCCGATTGGCTACAAACCCACGAACAAGATTGACTTGAGGCCGAAGGCGGCTAGTCGTGATCACGATCGATAGTCTACACGATGATTTCATCCCGTCGCCGCCCAGTCGCTTGTGATCGATCCATTTAACTTCCAGCTCCCACTATTGCCTTTCCCGTTCCCGTTCCCGTCCTTGTCCCACAATGCAACGCACCATTCTGACCTTCCAACGCAATGCGCACCTGCACACCTTGCAAACCGTCGTCACCGCCGTCCGGTCCGTAGCCTCCCTGGAGGATGCAAACAGGAGCCTCTACAAACAGGCCGCGGACGATGACCATGTCGTCGTCACAGAGCAGACCATATTTCACCCCCAGGGTGGCGGCCAGCCTTCCGACGTCGGCGTCATGCGCGGCGCCGACGGGACCACTGCCTTCAACGTCTCCATGGTACGCATGAACGCCCTAGCCCAAGGCGAGGTGCTGCACTTCGGGCGCTTCTCCTCCGATGCCGCGGCATCTCCTTTCAAGGTCGGAGAAGCCATCACGCAGACGATCGACAGCGAGAAGCGGGAGCTGTACTCGCGGTACCACACAGCGGGACACGTGCTAGGGGCCGCGGTGCGCCATCTGCTCGAGGGCGAGGTCGCCGGCTTCGACGAGCTCAAGGCATCACACGTGCCCGAGTCGGCGGCGTGCGAGTTCCGGGGGCTGATCGAGGGCAAGTGGAAGGAGCCGATACAGAAGCGGCTGGACGAGTACGTCGCCGCGGCCATGCCCGTCGAGATCGACTGGTGGGACGAGGATGACTTCCGCCAGAACGGGCTGGAGCGCCTGGTCCCCGCCGCCGCTGACCGCGATGCCTTGGGTATGGCGCCCGGCGATAAGTTCCGTGTTGTCAAGATCGTCGGCGCTGAGGTGTATCCTTGCGGGGGCACCCATGTCGACTCGACGGATCGCTGCGGCAAGACGAATGTCAAGAAGATCACGAGGCAAAAGGGCAATAGTCGAGTAGGGTATGTCTTGCCCTGACCTGATAACATTCATTCAACATCAACTACTATCTGCTATCTTCGAGTGATTGTGCTGTGAGAGGGGTCTGTCAACGTCAAGTGTGCTCGAAAGTATGAAAGTAGTTGGTGTTGTGAAGTGAAGTTCATTCTGCCGTTGTCACTGCATATTCTATATCCTGGGACATTGGGCTTTTCGTGATTCCAAGTCCACCCCTTGGGTACCTGGGCATGTCTACCAGTTGTACTCGTGTCGACCGATCTCACCCTAGGTTCCCTTGAAAGTATAACTCAAACATCCAGCCTTGGTCTTCCCCCCTACTCCACCGTTATTGCCTATAACGAAAGCTTCCATCAGTTATATGACGAGAGAGGAGGCGAGCACTTCCAATAAACAATGCTTACACTTGATATAGTTGTTCTTCATGATTTCGGGACAGGATAGCCCCTCGTTCCCCTCGCCCCCTACTGGCCACGTCATGTTCTGCGACGTGTCTGTTCCTAAGTTACACCCCGGAACCCACCGGACAGAGAAGTGGTACCAGGTGCTACCCCTGAAAAGGTTGAACGAGTCGTACGTGTACTCGACGCTGGTCGTGTAAGGCCCGATTTGGCCCGGCTTGTCTCGGAAGTTCAAACAGAAATCCTCGCTGTAGTCTTTCTGCGTCTCGGGGTCGATGTCCCCATGCTCGGGGAAATCGCTCTCGTCGTTGCACACCACCTCTTCTATTGCGGGAGGCACCTTAGGAATAGGGGATACCTGGATTTGGATGGTGACCGTCGTTTCTGATGGGTCGTCACGCCGAAATCTTGTGGGGTGTACTAGTAGAACATCTGATGTGTGGTCTGACGGGCAACAGTCAGCATCACAACAGAGTGTTCCTGAGCGTCAAGTCAACAAAAATGGCGCTAGATAAGGGTGGCATGCATTACCTCCAGCAGAGACCTCATACTGGCCATCGGGTACTCGACAGCATGCTTGCTCATGTACGTCTGAATCGCGCCGGCCATTGCGTGGGAATTGCAGATACGCAGATGGGTCGGAAAAAGGGGTAGATGTGGTCTCTACAGGGGTTGAAGTAGAGAAGCGGCCTAGCAATGGAATGAGACGAAATGCACGCAGATACATTTCAAATCAAAGTGTTTCCCCGATTATGCCAGAGGTAATAGAAGGTAAGTGATCCTACCAAGCTATAGCATGGCATTCAGCGAGCGAGTCTCAGGAATATATACTTCGGTCGCTTCACACATCTCACCTTTATGCTGCCAATGTGACACGAAACATCGTTCGGTCCATGAACGCTTGGTTGTTCGATCACTGGGACACGAGGTAACATTCCGAACTGTTTGTCTCTGGTATGACCTTACCAAATTGTAGCTTTTGCTCAACCTAAAGGGCGGCGGTCGCCGAATTCTGTACTGCATCCTGTGCTAGGTACAGCCATAACCTTGGTAAGGTTCTCAACAAAGTGGTCCTCACTAATATGCTAGGTTAATGAGGTAGCGAGCGGTCCAGCCGGCTCGCCATAAGTCAAGGTCGTATCATTATTAGTGACCCAGTAAAAGAGCGAGTGAATGTCGAAGCACGATCGGCGGAGATGGATGGAAAAGCATGGCGTCATCTTGTTTGCTAGATTGTATACAATAAATCCGTGTTTGACGTTCCTCGATCAACTGTAACGGCCAGTTACGTAACCCAGTTCTATTTATATGCAAGCGGGTACGCCTGTAGCCTCTATCTGCTGCTTCGATACATTGTTGGCATCATTGCCGGCAGACAGTGCCAGTATATATGTCGATGATTGACTATATCGTTTGTATGGCTATACGGGATGGCCGAGTCTACAGAGACTTCTAAAGACCGTCATGCTTTCTCTGAACATCCCGATCTCTTACTTCTTTACATCACTTTAGGCAAACGTGGTGTCTAGACCATTCTGGGTCGATTACTCCCCAAGTTCTTATTACCCCAGTTCCCTAAGCAGTCTATCTCAATCAAAGTCTTTTAGCCAATAGCGTCTACATCGTTAGCTTTTTTTTTTTTACTTTACCACTTCACCAGTTCTTGTTTTTGCGAACCCACCAATTGTAGCCCCTCAGGCTGACTCAATGCACTGTATAATGAGACTGTGATTGGTCTATGATGATGGCGGTAAGCCTTTCATCTGATCCTGCAGGACAGAGTTGCACTGTGGCGCAACTCATGACGGTAAATCTGAGGGGTTATAAGTGCATTACTCTTAACAGACCTCCTATTCATCCTCCATTATGGGGGCTCTGTAGCCAATAGTGAGCATATAGGTGAGCTCTATCTCGAATACGAGACTGGGCTAGACAAGGATCAAATGGGTGTTGCGGGATATATATGAGCTCCAGTCAGGTCTGAGGGGGTTGGCTCGCGGACACAGAAAGTCCAACGTTCACAATAGAAACGAGATCTTTTCAGACCAGCCAATAGGTTTAAATTCAAATTTTATAGCCATGACCTTGCTATTAACGATACGCCTGAATTGTACATCCCCGTATCACTTACTGTGCATCTTCTTATCCCTTAGTCTCCTCGTTCCTCACGCATTCCCCCATATGCTTGATGAGATCAATACTTTTGACTACATCATCGTTGGAGGTGGCACTAGCGGTCTTGTTGTTGCAAATCGTCTAAGTGAGAATACAAACGGTACGAGAGGCCAACAAACCTTCAGTATAACCATCATAGGCTCATAAATAATACAGTGACGGTACTTGTCGTGGAAAACGGCCATGTCGACAACAACTCGAAGACGCAGATTCCCCGAGACGTAGCTGATTTCCAAAACATCACCGAGTGGTGGAATGTTACTTCTACACCAGTAGAGCATCTGGGTAGCGCCATCTTCAACGTAAACATGGCCTCAGTGGTGGGCGGCGGCTCTGTCGTGAATGGGATGGCAGCTGATCGCGGCTCGAAGGCTGATTACGATGCTTGGGAAGCACTGGGTAATGAGGGCTGGGGGTGGGATGGACTGTTTCCGTACTTCCGCAGATCCACGAACTTCACGCCCCCTTTACCGGACATCGCTGATTCCTTCGATATCGTATGGGACCCGGAAGACTATGGCCAGGGGCCTCTACAGATAGGCTTTCCATCAATACAATACCCTGATCTTCGAAACATCACAGCAGCTTTGGGTTCCCATGGCATTCTGACATCGAATAAGCCAGCTTCTGGAGACGCCTTTGGCTTAATATGGATGCCGAATACGTTGGACGTGCAGTCAGGCACGCGTTGCCATGCAAGAGTGGCTTATTACGACCCCGTAGCTGATCGACCCAATCTACACCTAGCAACCGGAGAACAAGTGCTCGAGATTCTTTTTCAATCACCAGGCCTGATAGCTATTGGAGTTAATATGGAATCCCGGGAAGATGGCAAATTGCGTAAGGCTTATGCAAGGAAAGAAGTCATCTTAGCCGCGGGCGCAATCTCTACGCCCAAGCTGTTGCAACTTAGTGGCATCGGTCCCATGAAGGTGATCGCAAATGCAGGGGTCGAACTCAAGAAGGATTTGCCGGCGGTAGGCGCAAACTTTCAAGATCACCCGTCGGCCTACATGACCTGGAACTTCAGCAACTTGCAGTTCCCGAATATAAACTTGATATATACCAACGCAACGTACAACGAGTCAGCTTGGGAAGAATATGTCACGAACCACATTGGGCCTTATACAACGGCAACGGGTAACGTCGCAGTATTCCTCCCTTTATCTCAGCTATTGCCGTCAAGCGAAGTTTTCATCGGAAAAATGAAGCAGCAGAAAGCTCCCGATTACCTACCAAGCATCTATAATGACAAAAACCTCCTTAGGGGGTTCGAGGCACAAAGAGATATTTTAATCAACCACTTCTCTAGCATGGATTCAGCAGTGGCCGAGTTTCCCATACCACCGGCGAGTCCTCCAACGGTTGTCGTAATCGAGAAGCCATTGTCACGGGGCACTGTGACACTCGATCCGCTCAACCCACGGGGACAGCCGATTGTCCAGTACAATACGCTGATGAACCCCGTTGACCAAGAGCTTCTCCTTGCCATGATTCGCTACCTTCGCGACTTCAACTATGACCCACTTCTTGCTGGGTATAAGCCTCTCGAGATCGTGCCAGGAGCGGCCGCCCGCACGGATGAGGAGGTCATGACGGCCCTTGTCGCGGCCGGTAGAATCAGTCCCTCGTTCGCCCACCCGAGCGGCACCTGCGCCATGATGCCGGCAGGGATGGGCGGCTGTGTGGGATCGGATTTGTTAGTCTACGGCACCAAGAGGCTCTCGGTTGTGGATGCGCCGATAATGCCGCTGATTCCAGCAACCCACTTGCAGACTACAGTGTATGCGGTGGCTGAAAAAGCTTCCGATATCATCAAGTCGAGAGCCTCATGACGTACCAACCCTTTGCTGTGTGGTTGATGACTAATAGCTGTGAGTCTTGGGTTGTTTACTTCAGACCCTTACGTATCTTGATGATGTATAATGAGATAGATGTCCAATGAGACTCTCCGGTCCAGTTCGAGACTTACGAAAGATGCGATGATTGATCTGTGATTGATAATGGTAATCGCTTTCTTGTAACGTTATTATTTATCTGTAACAACTGGTCTGGCTTTGAAGCCCACATGCTTGTTGTCATCGCTGGACCCCTTAGAACGCAAGATAACGCTCGAACCCAGCAAAGACTCAAACTTCTCAACCCGCTTGTTTCAGACTCCAGCCATCGGTCATATCAAATGAAAACTCCCATAGCCTTCGCTAAGCCCGGTAACACCGGCATCCCGAACCCATCGCGAACTCACTATCGTTGTGTATATTTCTCTATTGGGCCGGCGCTGGCGCCGCCCCAGCGACTGGTCTTAATCTTCGATATTGGTTGATAATTCGCAGCCAGTCAAGGAATATGCTGCAGCCGATGAGGGCCGATAAGTAGTCAATGGGCTGTATTGGTTGTGATGAGAATCGCAGGACAACAGGCCGCATGACGAGTAGGGTGGCGTAGAACAAGAACACAGCGGTCTAGGCTAGGTGTCGGTTGGAAACTCCTCGTAGATTATTGGGATCCCGGTCGAACAGGCACACGGACTGCGGTAGATAGAATCGCTCCTGGAACTGGTAGCCTATCCGGTTGATAGCGTTGCGTCGTGAGCCGATCTCCCTTTCCAAGATGTTGAGTACGCAATGTGTGAGATATTGAGTGATAGCAACTCCGGCAATGCCGTGGAGAGTGATTGAAGCATCCATGATGATAGGGGTGATCTTGAAGTAGCGGGTGATACGGATATGCTATTAATGCTGGGGAATGCTTTTGATGGTACTTAATAAGCTCGGAGGTTTGAGAATCTGGAGTTGGTTCTGGCCAAAGTTATGATGTCGCTTTTAGCTTTTGGTAGAGTGAAACTGAAGGAAATAGCGATCCCAAGATACGAATGGTGCAAACATGGAACGCCAAGGCATGGTGGTAATGTCCAGTAGTTCCTGCTTTCAGAATATACGAGGAACATTATGGATTGCAGTAGGAAGGTAGTGATAGCCTGGAAAGTTTAAGGAAAGACGCTGTAAACAAGATATCTCGGTTGGTAAAAGCCCCCTTTGAATAATGCCTACCTAGTTAGTAGATTGGTGTTGACGACATGTGCTATTCAACATCGGGAACAGGAGTTGAAGTAAACCCGAAGTGAACCTAAGCAAGTTTGAACGAACTGGTGTCCTATAATGTTAGCAAAGAGCTTTGCGGCTCTGGGTCGGTATGTCCTTTCTATCTAGATATATACCTAATTATTATTTTACCATAATCATTTCTATTCAAATCATTGCTCATGCTCTATCAAATTGTACCACCGTTTCTTGCCGCACGTGTATCACTCCACGTAATGGGTGACTCGGCTCGGCGGGGCTGGAAACGATAGTCTCGTTGACACCCATTGGAACATTCGAATCCTCCAATGTATTAATACTGATACTCTCGGTGTCTTTGGACTTAGTGGTGCCCTTAATACCATTATCACTTGGAACAGGCGACCAGAGCTTGGCTTCTTCGTCCTCCGGCCCCTTATCAAAGTGCCTGCCGTTGTCTACCGAAGACAGCTCATACGATTGAGTTCTTTGTTGCATCATGCGGCGCTGTCGATTCTGCTCGGCTGCAGTCGTAAGCCCAAATGATTTTTGGCCAAACGATTTTTGGGCTGTGTTCCTGTCGCGAGTAGTTCTGGGGCTCGTGACCATGGACGGTAGGAACCGGAGGAAGAACGGCTTCAGAGCCGGTACTGAGGCGCAGACTATACCGGCATTCACCTCCAGATAGGAGAAGATGTAGTCCTGGCCGACGTCCCAAGTGCGGTCCTTGGTGGCTATGAGCGATGGAATAAGAACGGTCCGTCGAATGGCGATGGCACAAACGCTGTACACCGTTAGCCGGGCTGGATCTATGTCTCTTCTTCAGCAACAACTTACAAGATACCAGTCGCAAATAGGAGAATCAAGGAGACCTTCTGTCTGGCAGAGATGTTTAATCCTATCACAACCGGAACGGGAAGCACCAGGGTTGCCGCATCCATCAAGATATTAAGGATGCTGAGGGCGTAATACGCATTCCAAGCGTCGATACATCTTGCTTCATCTATGTTCAAGTCCCAAGCAGCGGCGACAGGCCGGCAGGGAAAGACGTTGAAGAATACATATATAACCGAGTAACAGCTGACCGTTCCGATGAGGCCGTAGACCATAACACGAAACCACGTCTGGGGTGAAAGTCTAAGGTAAAACAGCAGAATCGATAGCTTAGCGAATCCAACGCTTAGTGCGTACGTGCAAGTCCCGGCAATAGCAAACTGCTCGCAAGTTGTGTGCGTCAGTGTCTGTCATGTGGCCAGCCGGTAGCAAGAGGCGAAGGACAGACTCACGGCAGGGTAGCTGATGTTATAGGTGTCATATAATATATCCCACTTGTGGTATGAGAGACCATGTTGGATTTCTATTGCCTCCTGTAAGCGCGGCCAATGGATTCATGGTGTTTTCTAAGACAGCACGTACGTTGATAATTAAGCGCGATCGATATGAACGTCAACAGTGAAGAGATAAGAACGAACGCTAGGGGGTTCTGTTAGTCTCTTGAACCGCGGACCAAGACTTTGCGCCTACTCACTATCGTCAATACTTATACGTCCACCAACGATCCGGGTTCTAGTATAGAAACGAATACCCACGGCCACGGCAGCAATGGCAGTCGTTGCTGCTGCCACCGCTAGGATGGAGGCTTGTCGTGTCGGAGGGTCGATCAGAGTTCGCACTTGGCCAGCAGGCGGCTCTGCTAAGTAGACATCGGGCATGTCGTCAAACATGCACAGGCGGGTGGGAAGTCCACCGTTCGTTTGCGAAGGAAGATATTCGACGTTGCACTGGCAGCCTGGGATGAATATAAAGGTTGATGGAAAGAACCATGCAAGATCCGATCCACCCCGTCGGTGTCGATCTGGACTGGGGGGCCAGGCTTATACATATGTATGTCACCGTTGACACGGCCAGCCCTGTTGCCCCATGTTACATGTTATCTCCCTTGCGTGTGAGTGTGACTAGTTGAGATTGCCCCGGTCCATACAGTTCGTGACCGCTAGGCTCTAGCAAAATCTGTTTACTGTTATGTTTCTACAGCTAAGACTGATAGGCGTGGAATTAGCATCTTCCGCTTGAGCAAAAGTCCGCAAGATACGGTCGATGGCATGGGCCAGGATCTGATCGCTTCGAAGTGCATCTTTGCGTAGGACTAACGTTAGTGTCATCTGTGTCACTATATCAGACTATACCACCTATGGTGATAGCTCTTTCGGGGAAGTGTGATTAGTCCCGGTTAGTAACGTTAGTGATAAGGGCGGTGCGAATTATATTGGCCGAGCGAAGCTACTGAAACTCCTGACCCAACGGAGTTTGTCAGGCTCAGGGAAAATCATGTCATTCTAGAAGATAGTACCATGTAATTCCTGTGATAGCCTTCAACGTACATAGTGCCTATGCACCGATTAAGAATTCATCACTCCCTCATCAGATACGCTGGTCTGGAATACGACTTTTCTCCAGTCGAACAGCTGATTATTCGCCGGGCTGCTGTTCCAATGCTTATTTGGCGAATACTCCAATGGTGGTATTGATGAATTGGAAGCTTTCCCTTCCATTCGAAGATACATCGTAATCCCAAGGACTCAGTAGTAGCTTGGTAGGTACATGGATAGTCGAACTTCCGTCGAAGAGCTTTCATGTTCACAACATTTTGCGCACGAGCACGTCCGTGTTTCATGAAACATCATGAAAACCTCTATGGGTGGCCAAGGCAGGATGTGTATTCTGCGACGACGTCTTTCCCCAAATGAAAAGGCGGCATGGCGCTTGTGTGACTTTATGATTGCACCCCGTAGGATTGACGGAAATCTACCCCTGACTAGGACAAGTTTCCGTCACTGGTGGCACATGGTGCATCCCCAAGATTACCCACCTAACTAGCTAACTAGAACCAATTCAATTCACGATCGGCGTAATTGGGTCTGGGCAGGCCTGGGTACGAAGGAGAAAAAATCTGGCTTGGCTGCCCTACCGTGCCGGTCGTGCACACTCCCCATATTGCGGGAATGACCAACCCCGTTCGTCAGCATGCGTCACAGGCACGAACGCAATCGCATGAACGCAATCATGGGAATTCGTGGCACAGCACGTTTAACCACGTACGTAAGCTGGCTGGAGTGCTGGGCCGGTGGTCGTGACTCCACGACTTCCATCTCCCATGGAAGTCTCCCATGTGGCATACATAAGGATGGCTAGCCAGGGCTGCCAGGGCAGGACCGGATGTGGATCCTCTTAACGCAAGGCGTCATTCCCCGGCCGAGTACCAACTGCTCGGGTCCTCAAACCTTTTTATCATCCCTTTGACTCGGCCAGAGGTCCTCGCAGTTTTAGCGTGGCTTGTTGATATACGGGTCTGTAGTCTAGACGTCCAGGGCATCGTGAACGAATGAAGCCTATACCGAGAAAGTTCGGCCAGAGTTACAGTCTA
Source organism: Diatrype stigma (assembly GCA_022225965.2). NCBI lineage: Eukaryota > Fungi > Ascomycota > Sordariomycetes > Xylariales > Diatrypaceae > Diatrype > Diatrype stigma. Next base: position 167,309 of record JAKJXP020000016.1, on the reverse strand, counting down.
CGGTAATATGTGATTAATGATCACAAGAGATAGGTTACACTATCGGGGTTCTCTTAGTTCAAGAAAGACTATCGGTCTTCCAAAACGTGGGTCGACTAGCCATGCGGGATTTTTGGCGACGCGAGGGGGGATGTCTTCGAACGGCGTAAAGATTGAAGGTAATATATATCAAATTCTCGGCTGTTTTTCACTTGCTATTTTATAGCGCCTCTTAGAAAACTTTCATAGCCTCATGATATGTTGGCTTACAATGTGCAGCGCATGATATTACTAGAGAAGATTTGTCCTAGAACTCAGGACATGAGGGCATATGCAAAGCTAACCCCACGATGCTATAGTCCAATCTTGACCGCGGAACAGAGTGGCTTACTCCGCGTATCCCAGTTCGTCAACCATTGATCCAGGGAAAGGTATCTAAGCGAAATCAAATAGCCTTGTGCCAAACTTCGATATGAGCGAGCATCCGTACCAGCTGTTAATAATAGTGCATAGCCAGGGTAGGTTAGGAAAACCTGGAATGGACAATCCCGTCCCGGTGAAGGAGATCGTCGATTAAGTATGTCGGGCATAAACTCGTGAGATTTTGGAGCTCTTCATCGCTTGATGAAGTGGTCATTCTTTATCAGTAATGCTAATTCTTGTCATGATTTTGGGATAAATAGCCGAGCAAAGGTTACCTATCAATGTCCGCCTGATAATTTCCTATAGAGCGATTGAGTGATCGATATATCCCAAAGAGTACTCCTATTCACACCTTAGTTTCTACACCTTAGTTTTTTGAACCACCTGTATTCGGCCCGATAAATTTCTGACGGTCCGCCCCCATCGCGAATCCTTTGCAGCCATTTGCGCCTGTAAGCTAATTCCTTTGTTTATCCCCCCTTAGAATAACAACAATTGCAATACTCGATTTTACAACAACAACGTTCAATAACAACAACGCTTATACTTATAAGCACCAATACGTTTAGAAGGCACTTTACGATGCGTCAGGTTACCGCCGAACCCCTCAACCTTGTTTCGGATTCTTCGGATGAATCCTCCATGGCCCCTTTTACAGTTATAGTGGGTGGTGCGCTGGCGTTTAGGTGGTGTCCACTAAGTTACAGTGGGCTGAATGTCAATTTTGGGGCACCCCGGAAAAAGTTTCTTAGGTGCAACTTGCAGTTACCACATTAATGATTAACAGCCTTTTATCCCTATACTTCACTTATACGTTACTCCACCAAAAAGAATCGCAAAATTAATCGGACTTCGGGAATTACCGAATTTGTATGTAAATTAACTAATACAGAAGAGATATTCTTTATAAATTGTGTTGTTATGAGGTTATTCGTAAGGAGGTAATAAGTGCAAGAGGGCGACAGCGCATTTGGACGGAGCGTTGCCACTTGCCATTGGAAAACTAAGGTGTGAAAACTAAGGTGTGAATAGGAGTACTCATCCCAAAAACCGTCTGGATGATGTATCTCCACATACCGAGAAAGAAGTAGCAGTTAAAGGGGCCCCTGTCTAGAGACCCTCACGTGTTATGACTCAAACGAAACCTATCACCAGCGCTCGTTATGTAGAGGTGTTCGTTTATACGAGGCTCCTAGACCACTCACCGTGATGCTAGCTCTAGTCAGACAACCATCGGTCCTTACAACATGCCCGTTAACTCACTCCGGTTAGTCTTGACATAATGATTCTCAGACATGATATTGAAGCCAGCGATATCTGGTGCACTATGCCTCATAACGTTATCTGGTGTACGGTGTATGGAAGGCTCGTCGAGTACGTAGTGACGGCCGAAGGAATGGGAATGGACATGGCCGGGTACATGATCGGGTACTATAAAGTTACTTGAACATGTACACTAGATAACGCCCAAACAAGACGAATAGTGTAGGAGCCACTGCTTACGAATTGCCATACCACCAGACTCAATCCTCCATCGCTAGGGGTTCAAAAACCTCCATCTCATCATCGTCCACCATCCGAATATCCCCCTCGGAATCGTTATCAGCGTCGTCTTCGTCATTGGTTACTGGGACCGGGCCAGTACTGGTTGCCCTCACAGGGGGAAGCGAGCCAGAAGGGTGTTCACTACCTACTGAGTTGGTCAAATCCGGCATCGACTTCGTCACTGCCGCTGAAACCTTGCTGTTAGATCCTCGTATCTTGGCCTCCCGGACGCCGGCATCGCTCTTCTGCTCTAGGACGCTTTTGACAGTGGGGTCGAACTTCTCGTTCTCCAGTTCGCGCAGCGTGTGCTTGGAGGGCTGCGGGGATGTTGCTTCGTTGTAGTCGATCAAGTTGCCCGACTCGGCGAAGTCGCGGTCGCGAAGCCGGATTGTGTTGGCGTTGTGATCATCACCGGCATCCACTGCCTCCTTCTCAATCTCGTCCGTGCCGCCCTTGACATTGGGGAACCCGCAGCGCGTCAGGATCCGCGCGATGAGGTCTGGGTAGCGGGTGTGGCCCTGAACCTCCTCGCTGAGGTCCAGGTTGATGACGCCTTCGTCCTCTTCCTGCACACCCCCGCAGTTGATGGCCTCGAGGCCGGCGATGCCGAGCTGCGCGCTCGTCGCCCGATACAGGAACGCAAGGATGAGGTCGTTGGAGCTATACACATTGAACAGACGGCCCGCGACAACAGACCGCATAACCTGCCAGTGAGCCGGATTCGACGGGACAGGGGCGCCGATCAAAACGACGTTATCGACGAGACCGAAAGCGCGTTTCTCGGCGAGCGCACGCAGACAAGTATAGATGACGCGGGCGCCGAGCGAGTAGCCGACCAGAGTAACGGGTCGCTCCCCTTGAACGCGGTTGATCAGGGCGTCGGCCAGCACACGTCCAGCCTTCTCTGACCGGTTGCGCGCCAGGCTAAAGGGGTTGTCGAGGTTCGCCGCCATGGTAACAAGGTGGATGGGCCAGAGCGCCGACCATAGCGTCGCCAAAACCGTACGGCGTAGGATCTCCGCGCGGATCGTGCCCCAAGCGTACGAAGCCACCAGCTCTTGCAAGCCGGCGCCAAGCGCGAGCAGGCTCCGCATTTCGTACCGCAGCGCGAACACCTCTGATTCATCACCGAGCGTGCGCCACGGCTTTGTCACGTCACTCTCCGATGTGAGCCAGCCGTTGATGCCGATGGTGACTCGGAGGCGGCGCGTCACTGATGACGAAGCCGCCGACGACGACACGCCCGTGCCCGAGCTCGCGCCCGTCGGTGATAACCCCTCACCCCACTCATCCGCCAGCGGGAGGAACTTGAAGTCCTCGACCTCCTTAGCGTAATTATCGATCATCTCGCCGGTCATCTTAGCGCCGAAGGCGCCGAACAGCGTGCCGACGAGCGCGCCATTCATCCAGAAGATACCCAGGAAGCTGGCGAGTCCGCCGAGCCCCACGGACCCCATCAGTCCGCCGATAGCGCCCGCGACAACCGGAGCCGCCAGCCCGCCCGTCACGCCGATGAGGGCCGCGCCCGCCACCGACGCCAAGCCCACCTTCCAGAACCGGCTCGCCTGGCCCTGTTGCCGGCGCTTCGCGGCTACGGCGTCGGCCGACATCCCACTACCGCTCTGTTTCTTCCGAATTTCCTCTTCGTCCGCCTTCTGCGCTGACTCCACCATCGTCGTGGCGATCTGCGCCTCCTCGCCGTCGAGGAACTTGGGCGGGATCTCCAGCGCCGACGCAAGGTAGCACACCAGCGTCCGGGAGTGTGCCGAGTAGCTGCCCGTCGACAACAGCGCCAGCATCGTGGCGCTCAGGACCTCCTGGCGGTCTTCGAGCGGGATCGTCGTCAGCCGCGTCGGGATGGGGTGGTACAGGTTCTGGAAGCTCGACAGCGATCCGGGGCTGCCGCCCTGCGCGGTCTGGATCTTCTTGCTATCTGGGTTTGGTGTCGGGTCGCCGAGATCTAGGAGCAGATCCTCCCCGTCGGCCGGGATGTCCCGACTCCGGGCGGCAAGCATGTCAGCGCGCTTGCGCCGCGCGTCAAGCACGGCTTGGTCGTCCGCCTTGCTGACGACTTCCTTTAGCTTGCCCATCGTCTCGACGCGCCACGAGTCGAAGTGCATGAGCGCTGCCTTGCGGAGGCGGACAAGTGCAGCGCTGGGCGGGACGTATTTTTCCCGACGCGGTGGCCTCTGATTTCGTCCCTGGACCGATTCCGCGCCGCCGTTGTCGCCGCCGGTCCCAGGTGGGGCATCCCGCACAGAGTACGGCGGCGGGTCATGCGCCGATGGAGAAGCTGCCGCATTTGAGGGGGTTTCTCGGCTGGCCTCTGCTTCGCGTAGCTCTAATTGCGATCGCATGTACGCTGTGATCTCGGATACCAGGCTGTAGTATGCTTTGCGCCGGGCCAGATTCAGGACCACCCTCAGGTGATCGGGCTCGGTTGTGAGTGGCGCCATTATCTCTAAATACGAAGTATTGCGATAACTAATTCGGTTTCCCTGGTGTAGATCGAAAGGACAGGCTCATCCTCGAAAAATGGGTGAAATAAACCCCCAACCAGGTCAGGGTATCATGTGAAAGTGCTAAGTTGAAAAGATGCCACGAACTTCGAAGTATAATCTGCTCAGTCCAATCGCTAAAGTCGGCGGGTTCAGCTTGAGGCTATGAGTTTGCAGGCGGTAAAAACCGCTCTGCCCCTGTATTAGGCAGCTAAATTATCTAGTTCGGACGGAGTAATAGGGGATGATGATACCTACTATGTACGTACTAATGTAGGACTTACAGTAGCCCCTAATTGAGACATATGCAGCGTTACATCAGGCCGATCCTTGAGGAACATGTTTATCGCGATCCAGTTACCGTAATGTCCTTTGTCTAAGTGTCAACATCTGTAATCATGCTACCATATAAGCTACACGACGGGAGGATGCAGGTGGAGTGTGTAAGTATTCTCACCGTGAGTAGGTATGACTCTGTATATAGTACATTAATGCAATGTCTGCCTAGACAGAAGATCGCAACCATATTCGGACCTTTCTTTATCTCTGTGTCATCTAGTTTATTGCATTACGTTTGAAGCCTTTGAAGCCGCATCCCCTCAACCAATTCTCGCGATACGAGAGTCTCCCTCAGGGGCTGTTGTTGTAACGAACGGCCTTTTACGAAGGCAGCACGGGCGGGACAAGCCGCCATTTCGTTCCCTATTTATTTTCTTAGTTACTACTTACGTTCGAAAGACCCTACTAAGTAGGCATCGACACGTACATATACAAACAACCCTTTTTTCATCAGATCTCCAAGAAGGAAAGTTCTGGACCATTCCCGCCGTCGCCGGCCTCGGGCTCAGGCGTAGGCGGCGCCAGGTTCTCCCGCTTGGTCATGACCCAACAGGACGCATACATATTGACGCGATCGATGCATGCGCCGTCCTTCCGCGAGCCGTGGCACTTAGCCACGAAGCCGTGCCTCTCGAACTCGTCGACGTACCAGGGCCTGAGCCCCGCCGAGCGGAGCAGAACGCGTCCGCCCATCCTCAGGGCGCGGTTCAGCTTCGTGATCTGCGACGTCGCTGCAGACGTCGACCCCGGAGATAACCCCGGCCCCGGGGGATCGAACCAGTCCATGCTATCCATGACGACGGCCACGGTCAGCGTTCCGGGCGCGACGCGCGCGATGACCTCGTCCAGCTCATCCGTGTGGATACGGAGGCCCTCGAGCGCGTTGTTCCCGGGCCGCGACAGCCGCGCGTGCGCTTCCTTGCTCAGGTAGTCCGAGTGGCAGCGCGGCGAGAACTTCCCGTCCAGGCACACGAGGTAGTACGGGTTGTCGGCCCCGATGTGCGTCGATTCGACGACCGGGTCTAGCGTGCTAACCATGTACTCCCAGATGGCGTGCGAGCGCGTGTTCTTAGCCCGAGGCAAGCCACTCGCATTGCCATTTATACCGCCGCTGTTGCCGCGCACGGCATCTGAGGCCGCGTGATCCGCCTCGATGATGGCGAGCTGGTTCTTCGGCACCCCTAGCGCCGTCCACAGGAATGCCTCCTGGCTGACGACGAACTTGGACACGAGGCGCGATAGGAGCGCTGGGCGGATGCGCCCCCGCCAGACCTCCCGCTGCTCGTTCAGGGTCTTGGCCGCGAGGAGCTGACGCACGGCGGTGCGGCACCCGAAGACGCACGAGATCCAGCGGAAGATGCGGAGGGCGTGCTTGGAGCCACCCGTGTCGTAGAGGCCGCCACCGCTGGTGGTAGTGGTAGTGGAGTTGCGGGTGAAGACGTGCTCGCGGTGCAGCCAGTACTGGAACGCGCGGCTGGACAGGTGCGGGGACATCTTCTCGACGAGCAGCGAGCGGAACGCCGGGTGCTTGCCCTCGCCGAAGATCTGCCAGAAGTCTGCGTACGGGAGGGACGCGTACGCCGCCACCTTGAGCTCGAGCAGGTGGTTCTGCGCCGGGTTCAGGTCCACGGCGTGGATCCGCGCCGGTCCTTGCAGCGCAACGACAGGATGTTATCGCCGGCGCTGGTGATGGCAAGTACCACGTCGTCGGACTTAAGCTTCAGGATGCGCTCGTCTACGCGGGTATCCTCCCACGTGAACGCGTATATGTACTCGTCGTTGAACTGGGTGTGCTTCCTCAGCTGGTCGTCGTAGTGGATCCTGTAGTGGTGGTTCTGGTAGAAGAAGGCGGGGAGTGGCAAGTTCGACGACAAGTTCGCAATGGCCGCATCGAAAGCTTTAGAGCGGATCTCAGGGGCTGTTCTATCGACTGCATGGGACAGGGCCTTCGAGCGGTTTTCTGGGCGGAGGTAAGGCGACTCGGTGACCAGCGCATCGACCCTCTCCACGATTTCGTGCGGGAGACTCGATGAGGACGGCCGCTTATGAGCGCCCAGCCAGATGTAGTATGGAATCGCGCCGAGAACGTAGTTGCGACTGTTGACGTTAAGGACGGTGCCGAATCGGTATTCCAGATAATCACGGCGACCAGGGTCCAGGGAGACTCGATCGACATCAAACCAAGCACGCCAGAAGGTCCTCGCGAGAAAGTTCACGTGGCGGTTGACAAGACCCCCTGTATAGTTCCTGAAGACTACGTCTACTTGAGACTGGACGTAAAAGTCGACGACGGCCAAGATACCACTAGGTGCCAGCAGTGACGGGACTGCATCAATGATAGAGTAATGATCCGGCTGCAGAGGTGGTCAGTCCCATACTGGGCGAAACATCTGCTGGTACTTACCATCATCGAGAGGCTATAAGACATGGTAATCAGGTCAGCACCGCCATACTCGGGGCGATTATCCGAGGCAAAATAGCCAAAATCAAGTGAACGTCTGGCTTGGGAGGCTGGTTCATGGTCTTCCAACCGGAACATTCTTGCGTCCTGACATATGACCTTGACGTTCTTCCAGCCTAGGCGAGCGAACCTCTTTCGAGCGACTTCGCAGAGCGAGGGCGAGAAGTCGACGAGGTAAACACGGTCGAAGAATTGAGGAACATCGATATACTGGGACATGGCCTCTATGTTCCAGCCGGTTCCACCACCAATCTACCAATCTCGTTAACCTTGGTGGTTTTGCTCGTGAGGTTCTGGTTGTACGGCTTACATCGATCCAGATACGTCTCTTGCTGTGGGAGGGTTGGTCTCCCCTCTGAACCCTATATAGGACCTGTGCAGCCGCGAGAGCTAGCATGTCTTCACGGCCTTTGAGGAGCGTCTTCCTAGTAGCATCGTAGGCGTCGGCCTGTCCTTTGTAGAAGCTCTCAAGCGCATCCTGTTGATTGCGCTTGGCATCTCCCTTGTGGGGTTTGAGGAAGCAGGACCAGACAAAAAGCCACACAGATCGGAGAACACTGGGGTTCTCAGTACTACTGTTCATCGACCTCCTGAAAAGGGTGGAAAGGCATGTTCCTACCAGCAGGATGATTGCCAATCCAGAAATATAGATAGAAGCGTGAGGGTTTGGGATTAATAGTATGTTACCACCAAGAGAAGCCATGATACTCTCGCATGCTGGGAGTGTTAGGTGGGCGGGGTGTTGAATCTGTCTTCGCGGTGGTTGAATAGCTTTCTGGCAGATATGTATACGGACTTCAAGAGAGAGAAAGGAAAAGGGGTCAATTTTCTTGTTGAGACCAGACGTATATAACTACCATACCGGTCAATTTCGCTACCCCGACAACTCCCATTGCCGTCATGCAAACCGATCGACCATAGCCACGGCATAACTAGTTCCTCTTCGTAGATCTTACGCAGGCTCTCCCTACGTCTACGAAGTCTAAACGGAAAGGGGAACTTGTGACTATCCAATACTAGGCCACGGTTGAGGCACACTTGCCCAGCGCCTGGACTAGGACTCTGGAAATGCCAACCCCACCACATATTATAGTGAGTACGCAGCATGGAACCCCGCTGTTTGGTGACATATAGTTAGTTCTCCACCTCTTCCACCTACAATGAACGATGGGGCTCAAGGGACCCTCCGGGATGCGATAGCCAATCGATCGAAACACATGCCTGAGCCTCATGGGAATGAAGATCTCGACGCCCACAAGCACCATGGACTAGCGTTTGTCTGACAACGCGAATGTTGAAGTAGCACGAGTAGTCAGCGTCGAGAAAGAAAAGAGAGAAGAAGAACGCGAGGGGATCGACCGTGCTTCATAGAAAGAAATGCCAGATAACACGTTCTCCTACTCCATTCCTTGGATACATGTGTAGTTCGGTTCATCCTATTCGTGCTTGTCGCTCCGTCACATGCACTGCTGTTATGCAGGTCATAACTGGTGCCTGCGGATCTCAAGATCTAGCCCGGTCGAGTAATGCATCGACAAAGTAAGGTGACTTCATCCAAACCAAGTAGAGGTTTTCGCGCAGTGCCTCACACCGTAAAGGTACTACAAGGTCATTCGGGTAGTTTGTAGGGAATGATTGGGCGAATGCATTGATACGGGTTCAGGATGGGCAGGTCTCGGGAATCAAACTGGGTCGATTTCGGGGCCCCGGGATGGACCGGTTTCTGATAGTTTTCGTCTACACAAAGATGGCTACGTCCTGGGACCTGGTCTAGGAAGTGGGAGCAGCTCACCAGGCCTGCCGCCTTCATGAATATTAATACACCCATTTTGCTCATAGACATCTCTTTCATGCTGTTCTATCATGCTAATGCTTAGGCTCGGCTTTGACTTCGACATGTAGTGTTTGTTCTTGACCAATCTGAGTATGAAGGCGCAGAGTTTGATGATAGACGAAGTGCTGCAAATAGTGTCTCGTTATAGTCGACAGCATCAGAATCCTTGATCCGGCCCTTATATTCTGTGAACAAGAATAGGGTTTTTTCTCATCGTGTAGGTTTATAGGACATGAAGTTCGAAGTTAATCTTGGTAATAATGAACTCGTATAGTCGCGAATAGCACGAGGTCCCTGAACTCGACTTCCACTTGACTAATCAGTACATTGCCGGTCGCGAGTTTCTTTGGTACGGAACTTACAAATCAAAAGCGGGCCGAAGATCTCGGAACGCCGATGATGACGCGACTTACATAGCAACATCGGTCTTGGCCGTGACTGCCGTGGTACTTACTAACCGTGACTGCGGTGACGCAACATTTGTGATTGACCGGCATCACGGAACCCCGCGAGTCGACATCCCCACCTCAGCTCCGGGCTTCATCTTCTGTAGATAAAACCGATTCCGCCCACAAACACTTGCCTGGTTCAGGCTAGTTGAAGTTGAAACCGGAAGCAACATCCAAGCCGCCGCACAAGATAGACATTCAATAAAAAGCAGCAACACCATTACTATCATCACCATGGTTTCAATCAACATCGCATACACAGCGCCGATCAACCCGGACGGCGCCTCGCCCACCCTGACGCAGGCCCAGGTGTGGGCGGGCCTCCAGCGCAAGGTGCGGCACGCGGAGGAGTTCGTGCCCGTCATCGTTGCGTGCAAGGTGCTCCAGGAGGAGGGAGAGAAGGTCATCCGTGAGGTGATGTTCGCGGCCAAGGGCGGACCTCACAACAGCAAGCCCGGCGAGAACAAACCTATCAAGGAGACCTGTGTGCACTACGCGCCGGCGCGCGTCGACTTCGAGCAGGAGGATGGTAGCACCATCTCGAACATCGTCAGTAAGGGGCCCGCCGGCGAGCTGCTCATGACCTACTCGTTCGAGTGGAGACATCCGGACGTCGCGGAGGGGAGCGCCGAGGCGACGGAGCTCGAGGAGTCGCATTGGAAGGTGAGTTTACCAGGTTGAGTCGAGAGAGGGTGTGAGTTTGGGGAACGGTGAGAGCAAGAGTGATGTGATGGTGGTTTATAATGCTCGTCACCCTTCTCCAGGCACACATTAACTCTCCTATGTTATTTTCTCGCTCTCGTTTGCTGATATCTGCGGTTATAGATGGCGAAGATGGCCGTCGAAGGAAGCATCAATACGATTCGGCGCCTTGTCAAGGAGGGTGAAATTCAGTGAACACCAGATCGGAAAGGGAACCTACTCACAACGAAGATGGACGATACATACTCGAAACTCACTTTTTTCAAATGCTATCACTAGCTAGTTGACATACCTTCAAGGTTACTTGCCGTCACAGGCTTTCTCCATATTGCTGTACCCTAGTCAGGAGAATCAGGTCCAATGGTTGCGGTTGAGCGCGCGTTAGCTAGGCTAGATGCAGGACTGTTAGCATGCTAGGATTGGAACCTCGAACCACCACACCTGATAGTTGCTTTCATGTTCAGGACGGTTCTCTGTCAAGCACAGAAAAGAGTGAACTGATAGTTGAGAACCTATTTAGGGATTAAAAGCTCACTAGCGTAGACAGCTTTACCGCCAGCTGTAGTGAATAATAGGGACGCTTGCAGCCCATGCGATGGAGGGCACTCTTAGGTAGGGGGTAATATCGGTCGCCTGGCCTGAGAAGACTATCCGTCTGTGGTGTGATTAAAGGGGCTATTTCATAGGTACTTCAACCGTCGCAATGCCATGTTCTTTCCTTGTAGTGGTTTTCCATGCATAAATTGAGTCGACGGGACAACATAGGACTCGAAATTCGGGGGTCATCATTGTTACTTCAATCGGTACCCTTGAAAAAGAACTACATGTATAGACACAAAAGGGATCTAGGACGTGAATAATGGGCGTGAGGGGGTTCTTTAGCTGGGCTGGGACGTATAACTGTTGCTACTCCTGCTTATATATAGCTGTATCTAGCCAGGTAGAGGAAGGCGCCCTATATACACTTATGTATACCTCCGCCAGTAGAGAAAATTTCACCAGAACGCCTGCGACGCCAGTCAGAGAAGCCGAACCCAATGCCCTGAGCCTTAACGCGCTGTTAACGGCATACATTTCACCAGCAGTCGTAGCCATAACCAACAGCAACACCAATTCACTCCATTGAGAACCAATCAAGCCGCTCAGTCGCTCAAATCCCAAATCCAAAGGGCCAGTTTCTGCCCAAATCAACACACCCCAACCCCAGCCGTAGCAGCAGCAGTAGTCGTAGCCGTAGCAAACCACCGCAAGCCGTTACCACCGCCACTCCTGTTGGTATTTGCCCCATCACTGACGCCTCGCCGACCCGCACACGCCAGGCACCGCCTCTGCTCCCCCAGGTTGGTGATAGAGCAATGCGAGCAGACGTGTTTGCCGCACGCGCCACAGTTGCTGTTGCTCGTCCCCTCGTCATCATCGCCGAAACCGCTGTCTACATCCATCATCGAGTCGACGTCGCCATTGCCATCATCACCGACCGCTCCGCCGAGCGCATGGCCGCAGTCCTCGCATCTGGTCGGGCCATAGAGAGACGACGACGACGATGGTGGTGGTAGTGCCGATGACGCATTGGCAGCGGCTGCCGAGCTCGGCGGTAGCTTCCAAAAATTGTGCAGCGATGCTTGCTGTGGTTGATGTTGTTGTTGGTGGTGGTGTTGGTGATGTTGGTGGTGCTGGATACTACCCGCGCCAAACTGCGCTGCTGGAAGTTGCTGCTGCTGCTGTTGTGGTTCTGGCTGTTTCTGGGCTGCCGAGTACAGCATGTTCAGGGTGCGCTGATGGATGATCTCTTCCGGTGGCCGACCGTCGCGGAAGCGCTTCATCGTGCGGCTGGGTAGGTGTGATGGCGTAGTGGGAGTGACGCTTCGGTTCATGTCCATGAAATTGAAAGCTGATGCCGATGCCGACGCGAATGGTCGATCCGGCGAGCTGAAGGTGCTAGACGAGGCGAGAGAGAACTCCGACTCGGAGCGCTTGCGTTTGATGGTCATGATGGACAAGTTGAGTGGATAATTTAGGGTGGAGTGGAAGGTCGATGGTGAGCGAGAGCGGGTGCCAGTTGCCTCCTTATTCTTAGCAGAGATCGAGAGATGGCGAAGTAATAGATAGTAGTTCTTGTATCAAGAACTGGACTGGATGGTGTATTGGATAGTGCACTGGAGTACGAAAATGATTACCAATTGAAGGCAAAATAAACCGGGACGGACCGTAGATTCCAATTGGTCTACGAATGCTGTTGATATCGCCAGGAGGAAGAGTTTAGTCTAAGGTTGAATGCTCATAAAGAGATCGTCATCAAACGCGTCGCGGGCAGGGCCGCGTTGGCCCACTTTGGTTAACTAATCAAACTCGGGCGCGTTTTCGCGTAAAGTGGCCGGGCAAACTTAAAGGGGCAAGACCCACTTCTACCACTACGAAAGCTGTAGTCAAAAGTCTGCGGACACTTCCCCACTATCTTTTGGTGATAAAGCGTCCGCGGACTTTTGACCACTCACTCTCGAGGATATAGTGCAATATTCTACCATACAGCAGGCCATGTATACCTAGGTACCTAAAGAACAAGAGCAATGCGTAGGTATAGTGTATTCTCTGCAAAGATGTATGTTGTATGAGCATGATGCATCTGTCTAGTAAGTTACTGGCAGCTGTTGAAGCTTCGTCCGATCAGATCGGCTGGTTCCGGCAGGGTGCACCCAACACCCTGCTCAGTTGCACTAGGACGACGCAGGGAAGAAACACGATTCAGCCTCACTAGAGGTAAGTCTCCCAGTTTCACCCCGAGGGTGCACATATTGTCAAGATAATGGTGCCACCTAGGATCAGAACAATCCACGAACTGTCGGCAGTATAAATCGACCACAACCCAGTCGTGTTTACCCAGCTGGGATCATGTCCCTCAAGGGAAACTCCATAGTTGCCGAAAGTGCTGGTTATGCTCAGTGATATGCCACGGTAGCATCCTGTATATAGAACCACTCACAGGGTTTGTCCCCAACTTACTCTGGAAGTGAATGGATGAACGGGATCCGGACATTCTCCAGATATCTCTTTGGGGGGGGGGGGGGGGGGGGGTATTTTGCTTGTTGTCACCCCCATTACTCTCGACAACACAATCAAATACATCGCTGGTTCCGTTTGAAAACAACAAAAGTACATCTGGGATAAGAACACGCCTCCTATACCTATCCTGAACTGATTGAACGAAGAACATGCCCCAGACACGCCGGCGTTGAACGGGCCAGATTCAAAGCCAGAAATATTGTTAGGGGGTAGAAAATGGCCGGAAACTCATACGTAGTGGAGGTACGTTCAAGTTCCAGGGACCTCAGGAACCTCAAGACTGCTTGTCCTCTAATCGTGCTCCAGGCCGAAGTAGCGAGCATGATGATCGACCATCGGGTTAGAAATCGAAGAGGGTAAAATCCACAGAGTGTGCTCACAACAGGCTGGCCTGCTGAAAGCACTTCAAGTACCCCTTCTCCGCGTGATATAACGCAAGCGCACGTCCGACTATAGCAGCGAATGCGATTGGCCGTAATGTTGTGTCTCAGCAACAAAACACAATGGTATGACCATAAGTGCAATGTGGATGAGTAATTGACGAAATCGTGACGACATATACCTTCGCAAATCTTTTAGGTGAATAGGTAATCGGTCGTGCTTATGGTTATATAGATCGAGCTGCCCAGTGCGCCTCTGCGACATAATAAGGACCAGAACGCTGTATTTCAGTGTCTCTTCACCTCGATGTCCTAGCTCGAAGTCCCTCTCTCTGACTTCTCCTACGGATAAGAGTCGATCCTTCAAAGATTCGATCCTTCGAAGGCTCCATCCGCGATGGGAACTTTCGTGAAGTTACAAGTGAAGCCATGTTGGGTTAGGCAATTAGTAATTCAGACAAAAATAGATCACCAAGAAAAGGATCAGAGTGGATTAATCAACTTATGAGGGATGATCCCCAATAAGTAGATGAAGAAGTGGTAAAACATTAGGAAATCATGGACGACAAAAGAGAAACATAGCCTGTACCCATTGTAATGGCTCCCGGGTCTCAAATCTGGCAATTGGCATAGTTGAGCCACGCGGAAACGAGCAATCATCCGCCTTAGCACTGTTTAATGAGCCATATCAGGAGATCAATGAGGTAGTAACATATGCTCCGCCTCATATCAGCCGTCGTTGAACCCGCCATGATCTCGATGTAATGCTTTGTATTAGTAAATCAGCATTAATAGTATACATCGACTTCTATTTACGTATAGACATTTTCATACTATGTAAAACAAATTACATGATTCCGCACAGAATTAACAGATTAGCCATGCATATGTTGGCTAACGTATTGTTTGGCTCAAATATTTTGTGATATACTTCCCACCATAAGAAAAAAGGGTTATGCTAGGCAGCAATTTGTCGGCCAATATATAAATGGCTTGACGACCGATCCACGGCGGAGTGTGTAACGACAATCCTATGTATGTGGTACCCATCGGTTTTCGCTTTGTGTCAATGAGAACCCGAAACGCCTCGGCGGCCATATCTGCAAGTGGCGTTTATTGATATATTCGAAACCATACGAAATATGATCAGCCATCACCGATTCCGCCTTCCACCGTACCCAGCTACTCCAACTCAAGTCAGATCAACCTCGCATCTCGGTCCCCCGCCATCCCCCGTCCAATTCTCCCAGGTAGGGTCCATCCAATTCGTATCGCGGAGCAGGCTCGTAGTTTTGGTGGACAGGGGAGATGACGTCCGTCATCGCGCCGTATTCTTGCGAGGCTGGCGATATATTCTGCCACGCCGTGTTTTCTTCGGTCGGTTGCTTCGGCAGTTCTTTCTGCTCTACACTCGGGGACGCGACATAAGCCGAAGGTGCGTGCGGAGCTGTTGCTGCATTGGACGGTGATGGTGGTGCTGCTGCCGACGGCATATCCCCAGCCTGATTAAGTGTCCGACCGGCGGCCCTCCTCTTCTTCTGGTGAAGCCAAAAGAGCCCGGCGATGATAAATAACGCGGCGATGGCCCCTATCACTATACCCGCGATGGCGCCCCCTGATAGTTGTGTACCTGAAGACGCAGATGACGCACTTGTAGATGCAGCAGGTGATGCATCTGTAGTCGTAGATTGTGTGCTTGCGCTTGTAGATGTGGCCTAGCTCTGGTGTCAGCGTTGGGTTCGGAGATTTCATCATCTCTCACGCATATCCGCATATCCCAAATATTGGGTGGATCCTAGGAAGTTAGACTCACGGCTGCAATTTTAAACCCGTCCATCGGATGGGCGTATGCTTGATCGGTGGTGCCTGAGGCTACCCACGTAGCCGTTGCCGTGACACTCTCGGCATCGTAGACTGTAATGGTCACAGTCTGACTCGCTTCGAAGTTGCTATAACATGTGCCTCCATAAGCTGGCCTATTGGTATCTACTGTCGTATCCGGCGGATGAAAATTAAATCCTCTGAGATGGTGGTCTATGTTAGCAATGTTCCAATACCGTGAAACTGAGTCCGCAATTGCCTCCAGGTGTCTCAATGTCCCACCCACGAATTTTTGAAAATTACGTCTCAGGCCTCTTGTGAACATGACCCATGGTGACAAGGCCTCTCCACATAAGGACCGACGGAAACACATACGATTGGCAGCACGCGATATAGCCGTTATCCCATTCTTGAGCCGTACTCCATCCAGACGGACAGACCAAGGGGCTGAACATAGGTGCAATCGAACTTGAGGCGTTGACTATACTGGTGTATCCTTGGATAAACTGAGACGGGTAGCAGTCGCCGATCTTGGAGGTCGGCACCGGATTGGGTTCGTTCAGCCAGATCTGGTAACCCTCTGCCGACAGCTGCGTCAGGTGCTTCTGAGTGCATTCTGCCGGTGGTGTGAATGTCGTCGTGAGCGCTGCTACTGTTATCGTAATGACCTGAACTAACGACGGTGTCGTCGAGGACGATGCCGCCGAGGCCGTCGCACTTATCGTAGAATGCGACATGTTGCCCGATCCCACACAGCCGGAAGGAGGGAAACGAAGAACCGAAAGTATGGAAACCCGCAAAGATACTGACAGCCAGAGTCGTAGAATAATAAAAGCAGGAAAGAAGTACGGGAGAAGATTTGCCAAGGCCCTGCGAGGTGCATCGCTGGTATTACTACTATGTGGTGCCTTCCAGATATGGTATAAGTGGTCGGTCTAGCCCTATATAATCCTTGTAGTATGCATCGATAGCAGATCGACTATAGACGAGACGATGAAGCCCCAGCCAGCCACCCTTGCCTCCTCGTGTCGTAGGCACAATAGACTAATGAGCTACGGCGTCAGCTAAAATGCGTGCAAGCGGCGCATGGAATTATCTCATGTTGTTAAGCGATAACGGGGCAGAACAAAATTGGGACTCCCAGCCGAGGGTATAACTTAGACTGGAAGAGATAGCCCTGACGCCTCAGGGCCTCCAATATGACATCTCTTCAGGATTACTATAGTCATGGTTGTGGTGTAGAAGGATTCGTAGTCATCTTGATCCTCTCATCCCGTGCCTTGGAAGACAACCAAGTTGGAATCGATCTTGACAGAATCAGGCACTCGTGCGACAAATCCGGAGGGGGCTTACTAATGCTGTATTGTACCTGTCTCGATGGTCTGGAGCGCCGTTACATTGCATGGATATTCCCGTCTTACGCCCAGCCCATCGCTCGATCCGGCGTGGCTCCATTCAGGAGCTTCAGCTAGCCTCAGGCGGCACGCAGCATGGCAGTATACTGCGACCCTGCGAGCGGCCACCGCATCGTGTTGCATACTTAAGTAATTATATTATACGTCGTCACGACGCCGTCGTCGCAGGAAGCTGTTCAGCTTCGTTCAGCCGCCAGGATATTTACTTTGTGCCATCAACTTTGCATATAGACAATAACCCCTGGTGGCCAGTGGCCACTCAGGTTGTTGACACCAAATATGACACCAGCTTCACAAGCTCGAGTTTGAACGGTCTAGTTCACTGATGAGAGCTAGTTAAACGCTGTTAGAGAGAGTCTTGCTCATGGGGCAACGAGCAGGAAACGTAATTCCAACCGCAAAAATGCCTGATTGTGCACTTATTGGTCCAGGCTTGTGCAAAAGTTCCCAGGCACTACCGCAGGCTATTTTCCGCTAGCCTATCGTGAATAAGATAGCATATCTGAGCATGTTCCAGGCACTCGTCACGCTACTAACTAATAGACGCCGATGAACCCCCCAGATATTTAAACCTGGATTGTCTGCTCGCGTGCGTAACAAAAACCCGGTATGCTGCTGCGTTGGAATTGCGAAGAACTACTATGTAGCTTCCCTTACTAATCTGCATATATAGTACGCATATGCTGCGGACGGACATACACTAACTACATAGTAAGACTTTGAGGGAGCGACAGAATGGAGGCGCCGAAGTACCAACTAGTGGGCACGCTCGATACGGTGGATAGAAGATGCGCCCCTAGCGTGCGGCACGGCGCACGCCACGCCGCTTGTTCGGATTCATGGCATTGATGGGGAGACCTCAGACAGGGGATCGGAAGACTGCGGCAGATGGAGTCAAGGCGATGCTCTCCCTCGGCAGGGTTGGAAACGCCTACGTATATAACTAACTGGTGCGATGTGCCGTCCAAGCAATCTCCCCCATCACATCCCCCCCGGAAAAAATTCCGTGCTATTCTAGGGAGTTCGCCTCTTAAGGCGAAACTTGGCCGGGGAACCTGGCAGCAGAGCCCTTGTCTTTTATCAATGTGCTTGGAGTCTCGCCGTCTGCCTGTGCGAGGTAGGAGACATCAGTCGCCGACTAAGCCTCTAGATCTCTTCCGTTCGTCGCCGTGCCGTACGGATAGCGGCGGAATAGCAGTGTCCGCGAAGTTCCGGCCAGCCTTCAGCTTAGTTCAGCTGTAACCGATATATCTGACGTGAGCTGCGCTCGTGCAGGCGCTTTGCCACGTTATTAGCCCCCTCGTCGACGGGCTGAAAGGGTTATTACCTAACTGCCATACAGTATCCCTCGGGGATCACAGTGTGGGTTTAGGTATCGTGGGATCGTTTTTCATCTATCCTCACTAAAAACTGTCTCGGGATAAAAACATGACATATGTACAAGCAATGACAAAGCCAATATCTAGATATGCTGCTGGGATTTCCATATCAGCATGATTTCCAAGTCCATGATATAATGTGATGATCTTTGCTCTTCCCAGACCTCTTATCCCAGCCATTGCATTCAGCCGCATCTATGACACATAGATCTTTCTGTCTACGCGGCCTGCAAGGGCGTTACGGGTTACCTCGCGGAATCGTATTCCTAATAATTATGCGGTGTAACTGGGCAAGCTTGCGGAAAAGTCCAGCGGCCGCATTGGGCTGCTGTCGCCTTCGCTGGGCCAGCTAGGAGCAATCCCATTGGAGAGGCATGCGTGATAGTCCTACATGAATGTAAGCACTAGTCCATGAACAAGCGATGAGAAACGTGGCTCGATCACGGGAAATCTCTACTATCGGGATCTTGGCAATCGGAGCCGAGCCGAAACAGTCACATGGTCCACTCTGCTAAAGAATGGATCGGTCTATTGACTGGCTGTGTGCGTGCCCTTCTTGTTAGTCTCGTAGGGCAGACCTGGGATTATTGTACAAGCATCTACCGGTCTACACCGTAGGCAAATCGTGGAGTTGAATGATATCCGCATGAGCAGCTACTCATATAACTTTATATGATATGGGGTCAGTATCAAGGGAAAAGTATGGGCGGCTACGAAGATTGGTGAAACGCCGAGAGCTGTGCCTCGAACCCAATTATCATCAGGCTCAATCTCATCTTCAGAATGGCGGTATACCCCTATTTATGTATCACCAGCATTTTCGGTGCATTGATAGACTACTTGGTAACAGAGTGTGCATATTCAACACTCGGACAAAACCAAAAAGATGTCAGACAGATGACTCGGCAGAATATGAATTATTTATGTTGCTTTCTTGCTCAGAATCATGCCTACGAGGACAACACATAATACACGCAATATCATTTCAAGAATAGCACTAATATTACGTTTGAGCTGACAGATCAGCTAGTAACTGCATACATAGCTATCACGTTGTAGTTGTCGTTGTTAAGGATGATGTCGTCCTTTTGTTCTATTTCTTCAATGTAAGATAAGTGGCCGTCCGAGGGGTTCCATTGTGATGTATAGCATTGTGGCCGGAAGAGACAGTCATAACTATGCCACAGCGCATTGTTCGGGTGCATGTTCGGTACCACCGGAAGACATCGAGCGCGTAACTCGACTGTTTCAGGCATATTTTGAAAAAGACCGGCTGAAACACATCGTGCTGAAGATGGACAGGTTTATAGCGTTCTTCGACGAAGAAGACACTCAGGAAGGGAGTCTGACACCTAATACACCTATAAACACGTGGTTTCCAACTACATCGTCAGACAACTCTATGATGGATATAGACAACGACGACTTTAGCGATGTCGATGTGTGGACTAACCCGATTAAGAACGAGGAAAAGGAAAGAAAAAAGGAAAGAAAAGAAAAAAGGAAAGAACAAAAAAAAAAAAAAAAAAAAAAAAACATGGCTGAGAGTTCGAGAAACTGCGCTCCTGATTAGGCGAAATGGGGCCCGCTGATGCTTTCATAGATACTGAGATGGGCAAAGCACATTGTTCGAATCATCGAGACACCCCGCAACTCCCTACACCGACAGCTACCTGGGGTCCGCTCGCATCATGGCGAGGATTGGGTTTATCTCGAATGGGTCGAGAACGGTGCTCTAGTAGACTTTATACAAACGGCGAATTAGCAAGACCTCGCACGGCTATCAAGCCGGCTACTGTGGAGGTTCTTCATGTGCTGTGAGTTTTTATCATGGACCCCGTGGGCATGGGCGATTCCCTGAACCTTCCCGTTGCTTACTATCTATGTACGAAAGCAATACGAATGTGTATTACACTGGCATGGCTACCGGTAGCGACTATAGATGGCTCTAGAGTGTTAGAAACTGCCCTCACGATCCCGCCTCACCCCCTTAAGCATAACGACATTCGTGATGGCAACGGTGAAAGATTGAACACGGGCAACTGGCGAGTAGTCCCTAGTACTAATAATGGATAGTTATGTTCGGACCGTTACTCAATGAGATCGAACAAGATTTAGCGCCAATAGTGGTGTTCATCGGCCTCGGCAGCGCAGGCGTGCATGTAGATGACCATGATAGGTGGGTTAGGTGTTGAGACGGAGAACCTCGACCACTTATATTCTTGAGAGACTTATACTCTCTAAGAGGGGGATATATCGACCATATAATGTTCGGGGACTCAATGGTCATATTTCACTAAGACGGCGTATAGGGATGATGCAACCGAGGCAATCAAAGAGAATATCCAGGACATTGGGACCGTAGGCTCCCCGATTGTCTCAGGTCTGGAAGACTACATCTGCTATCTTTCAATCAGGTTCTCCTAACACACAAAATAGATCATGATCGTGCTCGCCACGCTCAATTCGAAGACGGACATCTCGTTGGCAGAGTTCACCAGGAGAAGGGGCGGGCGGAAGATTCGAACGTACCCATCGGAGATTCTCCCCGACCAGTACGGAGTCGATCCGTGCCCGGACCTGGACCGGAGCCTGAGAAGCCTCATCTGTATCTGCCGGGCCACGGACCCCCAGAACGTCCCAACTATCAGCGCGCTCGCTAGCCTGGTGCATACCGCTATCGTAGAAAGGGACGAACACTACTACGAGGGCGATGAGGTGGAGGCGGACGATATCATACAAACCCTCTTGAAGATGTTATTATTCGACGGATCTGGCAGCTGCAGAATGCGAATCACCAAAATACGGTTGGCTCAACATGACGTAGTTATCCTGTCTGCTTGTTTGTTAGAACCCACCAGAGTCGGGCGTTGCGAGGATTTACCTAGCATAGTTATAGTATATTGAATGGGGGCATAAAGTCGAAGCATGTGGGCAACATCTAACAAGACACAAAGGCGTGTTGATGAAGCTCATAGCTGATGTTAATAACTTAGTTACAACCTGGCAGAGTTACATCGTACCCCTGAATACTTGGCACACATACATACATACGGGTGCTTACCCCTTACTGCCCCTAGTCAGCCCAGTGTAACCCCACTCTCGTAGTGTTGTATGTAGGTAGCATTAATTATAGTCTAACTATGTCACGATAAGATAAGATGCGGAAAAAAGAATGCCAAGACCACGAGCGAAATCGGCTGTGAATTTTCAGGTGTGAATCATAGGCCGAATCATAGGCGGTTGTCTGCTGTTGTATGTATCTGCTGTTGTATGTACAACTTGAGCCTACGGGCCTACCTTCGTACTAGGTAGACATTGCCCCACGTTGATCGACCAGTGTGGAATGACCTCAGACCCCTCGACCCCTCCAATCCGTTTTACTGCAGTGGCATTTCACTGGCAGAGACCCGTGGACCCGACCTACATAAAGCCTGCAGCCTGTGATCAACTAAAGGACCTGCCTGCCACTCCATCAATTGAATGCTTCAATTGATCCGACACAGTAAACGCCTCGTCTCCTCTCTCTCCCACCGACCCTTCCACTTCCAGCGGTATTCCAGCATTCCGTTTGCCAACAACTCCAACATGTCTCCTACCGTCCTCCACCTCCGGTCTGAGGACAAGCCTCTGGAGCACCGTTCTGCTCTGACGCCCACTACAGCCAAGGCCCTGATCGATGCTGGCTATGTAGTCAATGTTGAGAAGAGCCCCGTCCGCATCTTCGACGACGAGGAGTTCTCCAAGCTGGGAGCCACGCTGGTGCCCACCGGTAGCTGGAGAGAAGCCCCCAAGGAGCACATCGTCGTTGGTCTTAAGGAGCTGCCAGAGGAAACGTGTGAGTCAAGCAAACAAATACCCGATCATTCAATGTCTTGTCCCGACATCTGCTTTACATGGTAGCTATTCAAGTGCTGATGAAACCCCGTTTTCTACGCGTTAGTTCCCCTGAAGCACGTCCACGTCCAGTTCGCCCACTGCTACAAGGGGCAGGCCGGCTGGGATACAGTCCTGGCACGGTTTCCCCGCGGCGGAGGCACCCTCCTCGATCTGGAGTTCCTGCAAGACCCCCAGACCGGCCGACGGGTCGCTGCCTTTGGATACTCAGCCGGCTTCAGCGGCTGCGCATTGGCGCTGAAGAACTGGGCCTGGCAGTTGACGCACCCCGGCCAGCCTCTGCCCGGCGTGGAGAGCTACCCGAATGAGGCCACGCTGGTCTCAGATATCAAGAAAGACATCAGCGAGGGGCAAGCCAAGGTCGGTCGTCTGCCAAGAGTCATCGTCATTGGTGCGCTAGGACGGTGTGGCCGCGGGGCTGTCGATATGGCCCTGAAGGCCGGCGTGCCTGACGAGAACATCCTGAAGTGGGATATGGCCGAGACCGCCAAGGGTGGCCCGTTCAAAGAGATCGTCGAGAGCGACATCTTTGTCAACTGCATCTATCTAAACTCCAAGATCCCCCACTTCGTCAACCTAGACTCCCTGAAGGAGCCCGGACGGAAGCTGAGCGTTGTTTGTGACGTCTCAGCCGACACCACCAACCCAAACAACCCTAGTGAGTCATGGACCCCAAATGCAGAGAATGTGCCTCCAGAATATCTGCATGGTGCGATCTGTTCTGCTGCCGCGATGCTAACAACACTTGCTAGTTCCCATCTACACTGTCGCCACGACATTCAAAGAGCCCACCGTCCCGGTAGAGGGCGTATCAGACCCGCCGGTGAGCGTCATCAGCATTGACCATCTGCCCAGTTTGCTGCCCCGGGAGTCGTCGGAAGCTTTCAGCGGTGACTTGCTGCCCTACCTGCTGAAGCTCAATGACTGGCAGAATGATCCCGTTTGGAGTGGGGCTGAGAAGCTGTTCAAGGAAAAGGTCGCGACGCTGCCCAAGGAAGCGCTGAACCCGTAGACCGCCAGCTTAACTGATGTCGGCCGGGGAGCCGTTTGCCATGTGCGAAAATGTAGAGCTATACACTAAAAAAGGAGAAAAGAGGACGAAGAGATACCCTCATACAGGAAAAAGACAAAATCCCGCAAGGGTCACCACATACCGATATTCTTTATCTACTGTGCATGTTTGTTCCCGTCGTGCAGTTCGGAGTTTGGTAGACAGACATGGTGACTTGGCGTGACTGCCTATCTGGCAACTCTAGGTAGCAATGCTAGCAAACGATGAATGATCTAGCGTTCTAAACTGACCTTGAGGGACCGCTATGGTGTGGTGATTCCTACGAGTGAATGATTCTCCTGTGAAAACGGAACAGTGGTGCTTCTACGCCACTCGTGACTATATATGTAGGCAACATATCTCTTCCAGGTACTACTAGATTTCAAATTCTATCGCTAACGGAGTCTGATCATCAGGAACTCCCCTTGCCAAAGACTAGCTTGTTGTATTGTCCGGGAGGCTACATGGAGCTCGAACTGGAAGAAATGTATCAACTTGCAGAACACGTTGAATCAAGCAAGCTTTGCTAAGCTCTAGACCACTCCTCTTGACACACGTATATATATGGACACTTAGTTGGTATAGACCGTGCTCCACGAATAAGACCGCTCATTGAAAACATGAGGTAAGGACACTGTGGACGAAGTCCTCATTTTCTGGTCTTATCAAACCCCCAACGCCTTTTCGTGCGTACATCCACACACAATACGTGTATCCACCCACATGAAAAGAACAATAGTAACAGAAAGATAATGCATAATCTCATCAAGTGCCCCCCATCGGCACATCCCCAACCGCATCCCCATCGATCGCACAAGCTTTCACAAGCGCTCGGATCGATTGATCGTTGTTGGCAGCGTCTCCTGCTCCTCCTCCGGGACTACTGCGCCGCACCTGGCCGTAGACCCAGGTCTCGAGCTCGGCGAGCGTCGGCCGCTGCGCCGGGTCCGAGGCGATGCACGCGGCTACGATGACGCGCAGGTTTCGGTTGACGCGCGGGCAAGGGTCCCGCGGGTCCACGTCGGGGTCGGGGAGGATGCCCGACGCGGGCGACAGGACGTCGGTTGGGCGGCTGTGGCCGGGGAGCATGCTGAGGTCCACTTCGATTTCCTGTCCGGTGTAGCGTGTGTCGGTTTGTAGAGTTATGACTGTGGCCATCATCTGTGTGGTGGGGGCATGAGGGGGGAGGAAAGGGGGTAGCTGTCAGCACCTATAGTGTTTGGGTAGGTAGGTGAGGAAAAGGAAGTAGTGAAGGGCGGCAAGATTCAATACACGTACCAGACCGATGTCCTCCACGTTCCACTGTTCAGCTGTCACTCCTGAGTTGTCGGGACGCTTGTTGCCAAACCATCTTGGGGGTGTGTCAGCGACATGTGCGTATCCTAGCTATGTACCAAAGGTAGTAATAACAGGATGCTAGTGTTAATGTCTTGAACAAGGAACCAAGTAAGACGTACACTTCTGACTGCCCAAAGTCTATCAGTTTCAGGATGGGAGTGATGTCGTGCTCGGGACTGTCCATGTACGGTCCGAACATGAAGTTGAGACCGTGCACATCATTGCTGGAGACCGGAAAAATTTCTGCATTAGCTTTACCGTCGCATGTGTATCTGTGTATGATCTCTCCCTCTCTCTCTCTCTCTTTATGTGTGTGTGTGTGTGTGTGTCCACTTTGAGTAGGAAGGTTGAGTAGGAAGGTCAACCAATCCCCCGGGGACGTTGAGGTAGAATTTGATAACACGAGAGTGTCTTCCTTGCCAGGATTCCCCGGCATCATGTTACATTTGGGTTGACATAGTATATGGTGAAACTAACAGATGTCAAATAAAGTAGGTACTTACTGTGTTATTCCCGATGGTTGGCCTAGCTTACCCGTAGTAGTCTCGTTCTCGTTCGGGGTTTTCTGAGGCCATGACATGCCTATGCACGCGCGAATCACTACGTTTTATATCAGACTCATCAGTATTACTTTGTATGCATTCCAAATTCCACATAGTGCAGTCATACGCATAGGCTTGGGGAAGGATCACGGAATGGGGTCAACCCCCCACCCCCCTTCAACATCCCGGCCCACCAAGAATATAAAAGGGGGGTGGGGTGAGAGCTGGAAGGCAACTTACTGCACATGAATATTCTCCAAAGTAGGCGATCCGGTAGACTCTGTATCCCGGCGCTCTTCGCCCTTCGCATGAAATCCGTCAGGGTCCCGTTCTCGAGCGCGTCGAGGTATATCCAAGCCCAACCCAGCGCATCCGCGGCGTTCAGGGGGTCGTCGCCGGCGAACTCGCGTATGCGCGCGATATGCTTGCAGCCGTTCAATCTCTATCTTGACTCGTAAAATGACCCCAGCGGGTTTGATTTCCAATCCGTTAGCAATGCAGCACATCTTCCCCCCACCAACTCAAAACAAAACATGTCTAACTAATCGTGCGATAACAAGGGTTGCAAGACTCCTTTACATACCCGCAAGACATCCCTCTCACGCCGCACCCCTGCAATATCCGACCCACTGTCCGGGTTCGCGAGCTTGAGTACCAAAAGCTTCGGAATGGAGCCGCCCCGCCCCGGCGTCACGTACTTGACCCTGTAGACCGACGCCTGCCCGCCCTGGTCGTGGCGGTCTTCGAGATGGAATCGGCTCTGGGAGTCGCCCTCGAAGTAGGACTGCAGTGTTTTCTTGCGCCGCTCGTACGGGTTGGTACTTGCTTTCGGCCGTAGCCGTCGTCGTGACATGATGATGGTGATGGTAGTGGTGGCTGAAGTGGTACTATAGTGCTCGAGTCTGTTGTTTTGGACGGTAAGACTTGAAGCTGCATATTGAGCTTTTACTTTCACCTAACATATAGACGCGCCACGTAGTAGAGTTCCTTCTTAACCAGATATTTGTCTGTCTTGCTATTGTCGTAGTATTGATCCAGCGTAATGGTATTTGACCTGAATCATTGTTCTATACTTACTTGTCCAGGTACCAGTAATAATACTATTTCCGGTAGACCATACAAAGAGGCGAACCCGTCTTTGATATCGTCGAGGTGATAGAGCTTGAGTGTTCTTAGGCACACAATGGGCTTTCTGTCATGATATGACTCCATCTCTTTGTTTACTACTAGGGGTAATGATACCCAGTCAGTGTCGCCTTGATAGCGTGAATGCAAGACAATCACGATGCCTTGTGGGTTGACAGCAATACGCATAGGTTCTGTAGGAGCAATAACCTTCAGTACGAAACTATGTGGAACAACACGGGTCATGTAACCTTTGTACTACTCTGGAGCTTCGACGATGTCTCGACTGTCGAAGAAGATAAGTAACAATGAAAAGTTATCTAAGCTGAATATTACAGAATTTACAATTTACACACGTAGCTCGTGACAAATATTTGAAGCTCAAGAGATCCGAGGGGCTAATGTTGAATCTGAGATTACCTTGTTCCTGACCTATTTCCATATCTTCTGAGACGCCATTACCAGGCCACCATATGACATTTTCTACAGTTTTCCTTTTCCTTTTCACATTTTCCTTCTGATCCGGCTCAGTCTATCCTTAACAACCCATGGCCTTATCCTACCCCCCTTTGGCATCAACCTAGGAAGAGTACGAAAGGGGGACGGAGAGAACTGACAGCTCACGACGATTCCAAGCTGCTTAGCCTAATGCTCACAGCTCTCCTGTGCGCCTCAAGCTCCTCGACTTTCGCAAGTTGCATGACAGCACCTCCGACATTCTTAAGTCCCTCGGCCGTCAGATTGGCGCTAGTGATGTGCTTGATAAAAGAGCCGAGGTTGACGCCGGAATACTGCTTGGCGTAGCCGTAGGTCGCTGCTTCATGTCAGTAAAGGGTAAATTCCCATGAAAGGTCTTCTGAGATCATGAGAAGCTGAGGTAACTTACGCAACGAATGATTCACGCCCGCTGAGTAATCGCCAACACTCTCAGGCGTCCACTTCCCGATGAAGACACTCCCAGCATTGAGGACCTTGTCGACGACTTTCTCCGCGTCGCGGACCTGCAGGATAAGGTGCTCGGGGGCGTACTCATTGCTAATACGCATGGCCTCGTCGATGTCGCGGACGGATAGGGTGACGGAGTGGGCGATGGCGCCGCGGACAATGTCGACGCGCGGTAGGGCCATGGCCTGCTCGTGTAGCGCGTCCTCGATGGCCTGTAGCCCGGCCTCGTCGAGACCGACGGAGATTAGCACGACCTGGCTGTCGACGCCGTGCTCGGCCTGCGACAGCAGGTCCGAGGCCACAAAGGCCGGGTCGGCGTCACTATCGGCAACCACCAGCACCTCCGATGGCCCCGCAGGCATGTCGATGCTCACGCCCGCGTTCGTGTCGTTGCTGACGTACATCTTGCCGGCGGTCACGAACTGGTTGCCGGGTCCGAGGATCTTGTCCACCTTGCTGACGCTCTCGGTGCCGTACGCCATGGCGGCAACAGCTTGTGCACCGCCGGCCAGGACAATGCTCTCAGCGCCTACCTTGTGAGCCACATATACAATTTCTGGCGTAATGCTGCCGTCGGATCTGGGCGGGGAAGCAAGAACGATCTTTTGGCAACCAGCGACCATGGCAGGGACCCCCAGCATGAGGGCAGTGCTAGGTAGTACAGCTGTGCCGCCTGGTATATACAGTCCAACTCGCTCAATGGGTCGTGAGAACCGGCTGCAGACGACGCCGGGCATTGTCTCAACCTTCAGCGGCTGCTCATCTTTCTGCGCTGCATGGAACTTCCGTATATTCTCGTAAGAGGTGTCGATAGCCTTTATGGTTTCCGGGTCGAGGTTCATGAGCGATTGTGGGAAAGGGGCTTTGAGTACCGGTGAGGTGAGCGAGGTAGCTTTCTCGAACTTGTGGGTGTATGAGAGGAGGGCTTTGTCGCCGTTTTCCCGGACATCATCGATGATGGGCTTCACAATATTCAATATCGCGTCCGCCGACTTCTGCGATGGGCGTTTCAATGCCTCAGATACTTCTACAGGTCCGACCTTGCTGACGTCTATCCGCTTCATGGTGATTCTCTGGGTATCTGGGGCAGTGGTCTTAGGGACTGGTGCGGATGCGGCTGGCTCTTTTGGCTTTTCACCACTTCCGTTGGTAATGCCCTCTTTTGCCGCCCATTGCCCCTTAGCATTTCCTGGCCTTCTCTTGACCTTCAAGCTCTTGGCATCAAGATTCGTTTCAATATCGGCCACGCTAACTCCAGCGCCTACAGCCTTTGTAAGCGCGAAGTAGATGAGATCTGCTGCTTCGAAGGCAATGTCCTGTGGTGTCTTGGCATCACACAGCTCCTCTGCTTCCTCCATGATCTTCGCCCTCAATAGCTTCTCATCCGAAAACAACCGCTTCGTATAGGACCCTTCCGGTGCCGACTGTCTTCTCGAGATCAAGGTTTGTTCAAGTTTGGAAATCCCCTTTAGGTCGCCAAAGCACCCAAATTGGTCCAAGTGGCAGAACCGCCCCTTCTGCTTGACGACGAATTTCAATGCATCATTATCACAGTCCATTGACACTCTTACCAACTCCTGTGTATCCCCGGAGGTAGCACCCTTATACCAAAGGCCTCGCGTCCTGCTCTGGTAGACACCGGTTTGTGTTCGTAGTGACTCTCCGACGCTTTCCTCGCTGCTATATACCAGGCCCAAGGCCGTACCCCGCTCATCGCAAACGACAGTGGGAAGAAGCTTGTCGTGCCTGTCCGATTTCCAGGAGGTAGACAGCAGTCTAGGAACGAAGAGTTTCCCATCTGTCGCGTCCTTGTTGGTAGTCAACTTGGTTGAAGGTACGATGGGGATAGCGGAAGTCTTGGAACAGATCTCGACAAATTCCTCGTAGCCCGTGTCCGACCTTGGTTTCATGTAGAGGAGTGGGATCTTGCTGGCCTTGCTGGTCTCTAAGAATTTAGCAAGATCAAAGGTTGTCTGATCGAAGTCCTTCAGGAGTAGTCCACTGCTAGTTGCCACGGCCAGTTCCGAAACCTGGCTGACAGCGGGAGCAACTCGGCCAGGAAACTCTGCGAAATCTGATAACCTGCCAGGCTGGACGAAAATCTTCCGGGCGCCATGGTCTAGTAGGGAGACAATATCGTCCTTGGAATCGAGCCCGGTGACATCGAAATATGTGCGGAAATCAGCAGTATGTTTGGCTAAGAGACTGAGATGTTTCTCCAACGTCTCCTGAGTCACCTCAAAGAAGACACATCCGAGACATGAGACCTCCTCCCTACTAAGACCCTCTGCAGAGCCTAAGCCGGGCGGGACGGCCACGGAGATGAGAAAGGGGAGCGGGAGAGTCGTCTCCATGTCAATTGACTGGGACGTGGTATTGGCAATACGCTCGGAGTGACAAGTTAGTGTAGGGTATAAAGTATAGGGTATAGTGGAGGTTAGCTACAGGTGGCGATGCAACAAGAGCAGAAATAGAGTAGAAGTAGCAGGTATGATGCAAATTCCTGTCCTATATCGGCACTATCTCAGCTTGAGCCTTGATCCATGGCGGGGCAGTCCCTACAGACCTAACTATGACATACGTCCTGCCCCTCATTGGATTGATTGATCGTACGGTCCTATCGATAAGCCTCCAGTACCTCTTCCAGGTTGACTTCCCGCCCTGGACGCGGCAGGCATGCACAATTAAGCTATGGTCAGTGCATGCAGCCTCCGGAGGTCCCTGGACCTGTGCCGGTTGGTTGGCTGCAGCATGGCCCATAGTTAACTACATACCTCCCTGTCCGAAGTAGCACTAGCTTAATGTGGCTCAAGCTTCAGCCTCCAGCCTACCTATAGTCTAGGTAACGAGTTACCTAACTACCACCTACCTACCTACTTAACTAAGCCTTTATTCAGGTACGATACAGACATGTGAGTTGAAGCTACCGCAGTATTTCGTAACCTTACCTACCTCGAACTTCCCCAAACTCTTACAAATTGTTCAAACTCTCGCCTTTACATACTTCCATTCCTTTCACCTTCCCAGCAATCTCAGAATTCACCAGTGAACTTCCAACTTCTTCGCAGGGGGAAATTTTACCCATTATCCTTCATCGTCCCAAATACCAGGAATTAGACAATTGATTTCGACAGTCTCTATCAATTCACCTCGATGGATTAAGCTCGACCGCGGCGAATATTAGCAGACCGACCGTCTCAGATCGATCGTCCCGGAGAACCGACAAGTTACTGCCACATACCTGCCCTCCATCTTGTTTACTGCGTTCCCTTATTCGCACTCTAGCCCTTATCGCTAGCCGACGTCGACTGCCGCCATCATGGCAACGACCTCGCAGCCGCAGACGAACGGCGTGCCGTCCTCCTCCGCCGCCGGACCTTCTCAAGCATCACAGAATACAAGCGGCTCCTCTACCGTCCCAAACACACAACAGACCACAGCCTCGTCGGGGGCAGCAGCAGCGACAGCGCCGGGTAGCAGTAACCAAAACAACCAGAACACAACATCAGCATCATCGTCGGCGCAATTCGCAGGGCTGGGAAGCCAACCACAAAATCCTAACAGCCACAACCCCAACAACCCATCATCCACATCGGCGCCCCGCCCACGCGACTCGCGCACGATCGAGCTCCTCCTAACCTCGCAGGGCGTGACGTCGTTCGACAGCCGAGTCCCGCTCCTCCTACTCGACTTCGCGTACCGGCATACGTCGGGGATCCTAAGCGACGCGCTGCACCTAACGACAGACCCGTACGTATCACACGCGGGATCTAAGCCGAGCGGTAGCTCCGGGGCGGCTCCCACGGCGCCCAGCGGGACCGACGCCGCCGTGGCCACCAATGCTGTGGCGCTGGCCATCGCCGCGCGCCAGGCCTACGCCTTCCGCGGCGGCAACGGCGCCTACGCCGGACCTGCGGGCAGCGCCGGCGGAGGGGCCGCCGACAAGGACTGGCTCGCTGAGCTTGCCAAGGAGCGCAATCGTGTCGCGCTGCCGCGCGTCCTGCAGCATGAGTGGGGCGTGCGCTTACCCGCCGAGCGATTCGTTCTGAGTGGCGTGGGCTGGAGCTTAAGGGATCGCTGGACGGCGGAGGGGGGTCCGGGTGATGAAGACGACGATGACGAGGGCGACGACGGTGGGGATGGCGATGAGTTCGGTGATGACGATGACGAGGCTATGATGGAAGGGCTGGAGACTTCGGGTGGACCTGGCTCGGGCACTAAGGGGACGAGCGGCACTTTGGAGGAAGGGGAGGAGGGCGAGGGCGCCGGGCTCGACGAGCTGCTTGGCGACGATATTGGCGATGAGGACATGGAGGGCATGGAGTAGTACCAGTGTGCCGTTGGGCTCTGAACCTGTTTCACCTAGGTCCTGCTGCCTTTACAGCGCGGGACCAGCATCTGCATATATACATGCGGTGGTTACGGGGTTGGTTTTTCTCCCCCCAATTCATTTTCTGGCTTAGGTTAAAAATGTACACTACGCCGTCATAATACCTACTGCTTTGCTTTGGCTTTGCTACTCAGCGAAGCGATGTTTGAATCGGCTAACCACCTACCCAGTCAGTTGGTCAGTCAGTCGGGGACAGGAGCCCTGGCGTTTTACACGGCAACGGGCGTTACGATCAGGGGGCTCACATCACATCATCATCATATCAAATTACCCAGGAGGGTAAAGGAACAGCAAAAGCACTTCATACACGTATATAATAATAAGGATGCTATATGCTTGACGCATACATACATACTACTTGCCGCGGGATCTTAATGCATTACTGTCTGATGGCTATAACGTGTGTACCTGCAGGGGGTTCACAACTCATCTACTTCCCCGGGGTGGTCGGCCGGTAAATTACATCACATCAGTGTACGTATACTGTCATGGTGCGTACATGGCATCTGCAGTTGCGCATATATACCACTGTAGGAATTCCCAGTGTGACTTGGAATTCTGTATCGCTTTTGGGAAACGTGGTGGCTCGGTGGTAGTGGTCTGGACCAACCATGACATATACCGGGTTTTGTTATTGAAAATCAGACTCATTGATGATGAATGAAATCTAATACTGAAAACCATGGTCAACGGGAAATATGTACTCCCTATATATCAAATGCGCTGTGTTACGGTCCGTATATTGAGTGGATATGAACAATAGAGAAGTTGAGCAGAAGGAGAACCTACCTATTGTACATATGGATGGCAGCCAGGCTGCTGTATCCTTCTTTAAGGTGTGCCTCTACGGCCCCCTATTCTCTATGTATAAAAGAATGGACCATCCCGCAAACCAGCACCATCGCACGATAGCGTCAACGTCTATTTCACCATAGGTAGGTAGTAGCATAATATAGATTAAATTCCTGGGATAGCGGACAACCCGCAATAAGTATAACAGGGTTGAAGTAAGCATTAGGTTGCTTGTTGAAAGCCCATTCTGGGTGGGGATATTATCAAAACAGACTAGACATGTGGATAAGACAGACAGTGAGGATACAGCAGTCCATCTATATATGTATCGATGCATGTTGTCGACGTTGAGCTCCAACCCCCTGATCCCTATCCCTTGATCCTTCAATCTCCTGAACGGAATCCTAGCCTCAAAACACCAACCAGCCCAACCACAAAGCCCCAAATACCTAGCCAGAAACGCCATACGCTATGCAATGCTGGATGATGTGATGATGACAAATTACCCTCCAACTTTTTCTTCAACAGGAAAACAGAACAAGCTTGAAGACAATGAAGAACCCGCGCGCTCCTTATAGATGCAATCAAGTGCATGTGTGTGGTAGCCAGCTCCGGATGTTCACTCATTGCGCCGCCGGTGCGTCCCTCTCCACGCCCAGGTGCTTCATACCGGTGATCAGCTCGGCGTTAACGTCGTGAGCGGTGACCCTGGGAGGCGTTGTAGCAGCAGCTTCTGCAACCGGAGTCGGGACCGGAGACGCAGTCTTAGAGCGGCTAGCATCGCGGTGGGCATCGCCTTGCTGTTCTTCTTCAAGCTTCGCCCCGCCTGTTTCCTCTTCGTCTTGATCTTCCCCTTCGTCTCCCTCGGACTCGTCATCCGCGTCCTCTCCCTCCTCAACCGCCGCCGAACCCGAACCCACTATTGCGTCCTGCTCGTCTTCTTCGTAGTCACCATCCTCGACCGCATCTTCGTCTTCGTCTTCCTCCTCGTCGTCCTCGCCACGTGAGAGGAAGCTGTCGCCCATCTGGCCGACCTCATCATCCTCTTCGTCTTCGTCGTCACCATCTTCTTCGTCTTCCTCTTTATCTTCCTCTTCTTCCTCTTCATCCTCACTTGCGGAGAAGTCCTCCAGCTCGAGCGGCGTGTCGCGCCAGTACGTGAAGTCGGTGTACTCCTCACCGCCGCCCTTGATGAGAGTGCCGACGGGGGGAAAGTAGTGGTCGACGACCTCGCTGATGTTGATGTAGGTCAGCTTGAGCTTGTTTAGGCTGAGCAGGTCGAGCGAGACCTCGGCGTTGGAGTTGATAGTGAAAATACGGTTGCGCGGGATGTCGACGGTGCGGTACGAAATCTGGTCCGTCAGCCGGTTGCCGAAGCCGGCGTAGAAGCACCGGCTGTCCATGCCGTACAGGCTGCGAATGTCGCGCAGCGTCGCCATCTTGAACACGTGCGGCTTCCGCAGGTAGATCTCCCGCCGCAGTGCCGCCATCGTCCGGTCCGGCGACAGGATCGTCGGGCCCTTGGGCAGCCGGCAGCCATCCTGCGTGATCCCGTTGAGGTAAGCCCGCGTCGTGTCCGCCAGCCCCACTGACCGGCTCGTCAGGTACATGATGTTGTACCCGTTGGTGATGATGTCGTTGTAGAGCTTCGCGACGCCTGCGTGCGTCCAGTCCCTGCCGATCATGTTCAGCACTTGGCCCAGGGCGTCGGACTTCGTGATCGTCCCATCGATGTCGGATACCACCACGGGCGTGCTGTGTTTCCAGAGGTACATGTTCGCCTGGCACGTGGCACGGTTGACCGTGAAGCTCATGGAGTTCTCCCCGGGTTTCAACTTCAAGTCCTTGAGCTGATCGCTAGTCAGCCGAAGGGTCTTGGCGTAGTTCCGGTTGGGATCGCCGGCCGTGGTAGAGGAGCCCGGAGTCGTCGGCGGGGTTGATATGTTGATTTGGCCAACATCCGACTCGGCTCTCCTGTGGGATGGTTCTCGTATCGAAGACGACGACTCGTCGCTATGGTAGCCAGGGTCAGACGCGGCATCCATAGACATGGAGGAGGGCCGAAGGGAGTCCACTGTCTTCTTCATCGCGGCCTCCTTGGCCTCTTCGCTGCTGTAGATCCATAGATTGCCCTCTTCGTCCATGCCGAACAGTGCTCCAATATCGTAATCACCCTGCAATTCTTCTGATAGGATCTTGCGAGCCATAACCTCAGCACGGATTGCATCTTCTTCGCTACTCTTATGGCCGGTCATGTCCAACATCAAGTCGCCCGTCGCGGTCAGATGGCTAGGGATATTTACGGCAGATAGTTCCTTGGAGATTGTCATGGCTCGCTGTACGGCCTGCTTCGGGGCTAGGGGAGGCGGACTGCGTGCCCTCTGGGTCCTACCTAGACTGTCCGCATCTTGCGTCGCCTCGTCGGACTCCTCGCCGCTGGTGGAATGGGTAGGGTGAAGGCGAGCTGCTGAAGGCAACACCTCCTCGCTAGAAGACTGTTTATTTGAACCCTTCCAAGCTCTCGACGCTGGTCGTGTAGTCGGTAGTTCGGGGGAGGTAGCAAGAGGAGATAGCGAGGACGTCACGATGGAAGGACCGGGACGTGACGGAGAGGTCGAGTTCGGTTTGAGAGTAGCCCCAGCATTCAGCTCGAGGAAATCTGGCTCTTGAAGCGAAGCGGTCGAGCCGGATCGACCTCGTTCTGGCGCAAGCGGCGGACTTGAGGCGGGCGAGGCAAGCGGCGAAGTTTGTAGGCTTTGTGGGATAGTGTCGGCGGTTTCAAAGACGAAGAAAGCCTCGCCTCCCTCGCCCAGCTTCATGGCATAATCCTGTTTGATGCCATTGACCCTGAATTCCACCTTTTTCTCGTATGGTCGCAAAAGCGAGAAC
Organism: Diatrype stigma; assembly: GCA_022225965.2. Taxonomy (NCBI): domain Eukaryota; kingdom Fungi; phylum Ascomycota; class Sordariomycetes; order Xylariales; family Diatrypaceae; genus Diatrype; species Diatrype stigma. The sequence goes on along the minus strand of JAKJXP020000016.1, from coordinate 132,055 downwards.
TTTCCAAAACGGACATGGAACGGAGAGCATGCCAGCGTCTCGTCCTCCTGTTCAACCACTATGACATCGATGGCGCCGCTGAGGGTGGCAGGATTCAGCGAGTTCCATGCTGTCGAGACGGAATCGCTGATGTTTCTGACGTATTGCATCGTAAACGCAGGGGGGTTGATGTTGTCTATAATGGGGAGAGGGCGTAGGCTGGTAGGGTAACAACAGTGAGGGGGGGGGATCCTTATTTCTATCTCATTTGCAGAATCATGTGCAAATGAAACAGTTGGGCTGGCTGGGCTCGTATGGAATGGAATGCTGCATGCGACTGGAGGCAACGTTGTAGTTGTTATACCAGTTCGAGGCCTCTGGTCACCTGGTTGGATCAGTTTACCCCAACACAAAAAAAAGTTGTGAGGAGTCCAACGGCAGATCTATAGACAAAGGAGTGTTCTATGTATGCTTAGCAATTGGACTGAGGGAAGTTATGCGAAGTTGAACGGGCCAGACCAGGACTGGTAGCATCCAGTGAGTACTATTAGGTAACGAACGAGTAAGTTGGACGAGACGGTGCGAGACATGAAGCAGAGAGAGAAAGAAGCACAGGTCAGAGATGAGATCAGAGATCGAGATGGGATGGGAGATGGGGATGGGGATGGGGGATGGGGGATGGGGGATAGGGGAGTCTAATAGTATAGGTACAAGTACATGTGTAAGAGGTAAGGAGGTAGAGGCAGAGGCAGAGGCAGAGGCACAATATGACCGACCCATGATACCAACGGCAAGCTCTTATTCAACAATCTCCATTTTCAACAGTCCCGGTGGCTCGGACCATACCAACATTCCCAGGCCTAGCTTCTGATGGGACTCCTTCTGATCCATCGCATACAAGGCGAACACATTGAAGTTCCAGAGTTCTGGCCCACTGCTGGAGCTCGGAACCTCGAAACTGCATGTGCAGATCAGCCAGATGGGATCTTATGCACCATAACTGCGATATTATACCTACAATACATACATGTATATGCTGAATGTGGCATTGTTGCTATGTATGTACTACGTAGTAGCTGTTTATGCGAGAGTCATCGCGATAAATTTGCACAAGTTAGTCTAACTAGCTCTAGTAGGCCTTCGACATTTAGCATGTGCTTCCCTAACACTGAGCATAGCAGGGCAGGTATAGTTGCCTAGGTACTACCTAGAAAGTATAGTAACAGCAGCCAGCGGCCAGCAGCCAGCAGCTCTAGCCCCCCTTGAGGATCTAGTCCCTTGCAAATTTGCAATTGACACATGCAAAAAGAAGGAAACGCAGCGAGTAACGTCATTCCTCCTCGGCGCGCCAGTCTGCAACTAAGGCATAGGGGCATAGGTACTTATGTAGGCCTGGGTACTTCGGTAGGTGCGGATGTATGTAGTATGTAGGTACAGTGCAGCACAGTAAAACAGTGGGGATCAAGTAAAGCGCTCAACTGACCTGGAGCTTGTGAACTGGTCCCTTGTCTTGTAGTTATCTTAGCTAGAAGGCCGTCAGAGGCCGAGATACCAGCGTACCACGTGTGTAAGTATACCTATCGCCTACATAGGATGTGTATCGCCTACGTATAGAATGCTCACATGATGGATTAGCACGGCGGGAACAAGGTGATAGAACAAGGCCGGTCTCGAAGCGAAGGAATCTATCTTCTTCCCAGAATGTTGTAAGAAAGAAAGAGTTGTTTTGCAATGGCCAACCTTTGTCACCACTTCCAACTATAGTAATCTGCAGGCCCGTCATCGGCAAGACAAGCATGTGTATGGTGTTCCAGCTAGAGAACTAGGATGGCAGAAAGAGAAACCTTTTCAACCAATAAGAAATTACTGAAATCCAAGCTTTAAATGACAATACATAGTAGGCAATAGGGAGTTAATTGTAGGTATTTATAGATCCCTATCTCTTGGTCGATGCCCAGGTGCCTACCTATCCACTTGATTGGATGCCGAGATAAATGCATGTGATCGACTCCCCTCATCTCCATCATAAAAACATTTCATGTGTTTGGTTACCTGTTGCCTAGTTACACCTGAGCAGAATTTAAATTCATGTTGGTGTCTTGGTAAAGTGCTTAGATGTCATGAATTCAGTGTGGCTATAGACGACAGGAAAAGTAGGAGTACTGGTCGTCCTTTCTACAGAGTCCTTCTCATTCGATACATATACATACTAGTCTACAGATAATCCGGGTTGAAATATTTGGCGTATAAAATACATACTTAGGTAGACCAAGAGGATATGAGATATAAGGGAAGACACAACACTCTCTTCTTGCCTAAGCACGCACTAAGGAATATAATATTTGCCTCATGAAGCATTATGATAAAAGGCAAATAACCTAGTACTATCGTTAAACAATGCCATAAGGACGGTGACAACTTTTATGCAACTTAAAAGGTGTCAATATATTGGTGTTTTCATGTAGTTAAAGCTGCCCTAAAGATAAGGTATATACGCTGTATATACGAACCTTCGTCTAAGTCAACACTGGCGCAAGGAAAAGCGTCAGGCAAACCACATTCCAATGCTAGTATATAAAACTTTCATGCATCCATGAACTGCCGGATGTAACTGCTACTGCATTGCATGGGCCATGTCTATCCTTACGTTAGGGCGTTCACGATACCAATACCACGCTGAGAGGTGCATGTATCCATTCGGTTGATTATATAACTTGGGGACTGCTAGGCATTGTTCCCCAGGTATACCTAATGTGCAGCAATATAACATCTGAAAAGTTGTAAACCCCTGACCCTCCATCCTAAGCCCTTATTCAGATGATATTCCAATTTGATAGCCCTGAGCCGCCTAGTTAGAGCACTCAGTCTTTTATCTTCCTAGTGAGTCCTCCGAGCTCCCAGGGCTCTATGGCTTGGTACGGTTGCAACGGTTGTAGCCAACTGCACTTGCTGCAATACCCGGCTGAACAATACCAAAACAATCTGGAGGCAGCAGGCAGGCTAAGCCGCCAGGCTTCCGTCGACGTAATTAGCAGCTGCGTGTGTATGTAGGTGTTATAGGTATGTAGGTATGTAGGTATGTATGTACATGTATGTATGTTATGTATGTAGCTTGGGCTGCTTGGTACCTCTTACTTATTCCCGTCAGTCCCGTGTCAGCGTCAACTTTTCCTAGTTTGGTTTGTCCATCCAAACCCCAGCCCGATGGTTGCATGGGAAATGCAATTCTCCGTTGCCCGCCTTGCCCGCCTTGCCCGCCTTGCCCGCCCTGCCTGCCTTGCCTGCCAATATCCGCTACCCGGCTTTGACTATCGCAGCTTACAGGTAACCTTTAGACTACGCTGCTACTAGTTGCACTGCACCCTGCTAACAATTGCTAACAATTCTAACAATTGCTATTGCTACCAACTCCATTACCCATTACCTTCCATGAACAAAGAGCATCGTCACCTGTACTCGCGGGCCACTTATTACTCTTACTGCTGCGGTTGTCACATATTCTTTATTTTGGATGGATGTCATTGATCGTAAAAGTTGTCTCCCCCCACACCCCCTCACCACCCTCTTAATCCTTTTTTGGACCTTACCGCATCTCACCTCTATTCTGTTCTACTAGTCCCTTATTTTTTCTAACTTCCAATTTTTCCCATTTTTCTTTTCCCTTTGTTCATATTGTCAACCTCCCACTCGACAATTGTTCGCCCACCACCCTGCTCACCTGCTTCTCTCGGCCCTCTACCCTGATCGCGGCGATATGTTATGGACGACTCCGTGGCCGCCATCGTCTGTAGTTCCTACGATCCTGGTCATCTGCGCAGTCCTTGCCTGGTGGTTTACCGAGCCTAAGTCGGTTCATCTCAACCTGATTGTTCTCATCGGCTGCGTTTTGTTCTACTGGGCTATCGCACCCGAACTGGCCCAAGAGACTCCTACTTGGATCTACCAGAATAGCGTCAACGTTGCGACCTTGCTCCGCCTAGACGTCCTGGTATTATATCATGCGAATATGCTCGTCACCGGTGCTGCTGTTCTGTGGTATGTTTAGCAGCCTTATCTTGTCTCTTCTCTGCCTGCAGCTTCCTTCGCTCTTGGCCTGTCTTGGTTGTCGCCATTGTACGCAGCCTTGCCTGTGTCCGGGCATACCACCGGGATCGAATGCTGACTTCTGTGATCCAGGTTGGCCCACCGGGCATGGCAGACGCTGTGGAAGCCCGTCCCTGAGCTCATAGGAATTCTCGGCGTCGATGTTCCCGACGCGCCTGACGTTTCCCTTGCCGGAATCCGTGCAGACGCCGCTACCCTAAACTGGACTCGCCCCCACCCGAACCGCCCCGTTGCCAAATTCTTAATACAAGTGAATGGTGTGAATGGTGAGTAGTCTTGTTTAGCTGGGGACATTTGCAGTGTAGAGATTGACCCATCGTCACATTTAGTGGGTGAATCTGCAAATCAAGAAACAGCTATCACCGTGACTGGTCTGAAGCCGAACCACTTCTACAACATTCGGGTTATTGCTGTTGGGTACAATAACTTCCAGGCTGGTAGCCGTGTTATACGCCTTCGCACCTTCGAAAGAGATGGCCGGCCTCAACTTGGAGACGGTCGTCTCCCGTCCAACTTCGTCCCCGAGGAACAGCAACAAGCTATGGCCGCAGATCATGTAGATGAAGATGGAGTTCCCAGGACTCCCGCCGCCGGTGTTGAGACGATCTCCATCCCCGAAATCACCGCCCCCCTGACACGCGAACCGAGTACTATCTCCAATGGTCCTCGGCGGAACACCCTAACTCGCAAGCATTCTCCGTCTACTACCAGTATGGATCAAAACGTCAAAGACACGCTGAGCAATTTCCCTGAAGAATCGTTGCAGGAGCTAGGAGAGAAGTTTCAGACCATTCGAAAGGAGATCGACGAGACCCAAGCTCAAATTGCTAAGGATGAGGCGGAACATAAGCAGATGGTGGATGAGCTTGCAAACGAGAAAAAGCTGAAGAGACGCTTACAGAAGGAGAAAGATGATACGACCGAGAAGCTGAAAAGAGAAATGGGCTCGACCGACAGAGCGATGAGGAGCGCACAGCAGCGGAAGACCCAGAAGGAGAAGCTACTACGCGACAAACAAAACGAAAGAAAGAAGCTGGAGGACGAAATGGCGAAATGGGATAAGGACATCGCATCTATGCAGAAACGACAAGCCTGCTTTGATAAGGAAAAAAGTACGCTTCAGGCGAATAGCGATGCGCAGGCTGAGGAACTTCGCACCGAGATTGCACTCCTGCAAGCTAGCTACGCTCAGGAAGAGGCCGAACTGAAGGAGAAAAGCAAGGTGTTGAAAGAGGCCGAGGAGCAGCGCAAGAAGCTCCCAGGAGGGGAGGAAAGCGAAGAATGGCGCGAGTCAGATCGGCAACTCAGAAAAGATTGGGAAGCCCGTGCCAGAGACCTGCAGCGACGACTATTCGCTTCAAATAGAAAACTACGCATGGTCAACGACTACGAACAGGTTTTGCAGGCGCAAATTACCGCAATGCATCAACACGGCCTTCCAATGATGTACAACGATGCCAACGCCTCCGGGGTCGAGTTTGACCCAGCAGTGCAGAACCAGTTGAAACGTCGAAGCAGAAACAGCAACTCGTTGACTAACGTTGTGTTACCTTCGCCTGCTCCGGCCTATTCCGCAGTAGACAGAGGATATCAGGCCCCTTCCAGTTTTGCCGCTTCCAGAGCTCCCACGATCCCTCCCGGTTTTGCTCCAGGCCCGTTCATAGACCATACCACCGACTTCTCGGGGCCTCTGGATGATGACGGCATTCGTGCCCTTACTGCTGGCGCGCCGCTCAGTCCTACAGCGGCAGCATTGTTACCAGCTGGGATGCTTGACGACGTTATGGATGTTGATGAGCCGTCTAGTCCTGTGTCACGGATGGGTCGACATGGCACATTTGGACAAGAGTCATCATATGAGAACGAACCGCAGTCTCCTGGGTCGTCCGGGAGGTCAATCAGTATCATGTCTAGTCCACATGGGTCTACCCAACATCTGCCCTTTTCGCCTTTTGGCGGTGAAAATAGCGACCGTCGATCACTCAGGGGCCCTGGCCCTCGAGGCGATTTCGGCCCTGCTTCGTCCCCAATTGCTCAACAACCCCAATCAACTGCCCGACGAACATTCCTGCCTTGGCTCCATCGAGGACCAAAGCCACCCGAGGAGCCTCAGCCTCCAGCGTTAGGAACCTTGAAACCTACCCAAAGCCATTCCTTTCCTCGGCAGACGGGGGACCTGGAACCGAGCCCCAACAAGCGTCGCATCAGTTTCTCAACGGGGTGGAATATGTTTCATCGCGGACCCGCTGCTCCTACAACAGACCCTTCTTACGGCGGTCCTGTTGCCAACCCGTTCGGGTTTGGCTTGAACCATAATGGCAGTGGCATGCTTTCCGAACGTGATCCGAGCAGTCCTAGACCGGTATCGATCGCTTCTTCGGAGCTGCCGCGCCCCTCGACGGACAGCGGGTCCATATGGGGCAGAATGCCTCAGGCCCATAGGATCTGGTCGCCAGAAGACAACCCGTGGACCTCGAGAAATGTATCGAGGAGACCTTCGATACACGGATCACCCTCAGCATTAAAGACGACCCTCGCGGATGCTGACGACGAAATTCTTGATGACTTTGAACTGATGCAATCATCCCCAGCACATGTGGGTGTCATCGGCACCAAGCCCTCGGCGTCTAAGAGCCTTAGCCAGCGGCTGAACCCGAATGCACCAAGTTTCATGGGAGGATTTTTCCGAGCCCGACCCGACAGAGTCAAGGAAGTTGAAAAAGAGGCCAAAGAATCTAAGGAGCCTAAGGATAAACCTAGGGGCAAGGGAAAGAGCAGGGAATCCAAGGAACTGCAGTCTCGGGCTTCTATAAGCACTATATCAGAGGCAGCCACACTCTCGGTCGACGACTCGCCGTCTGAGCCCCGCAAATCGCGGGACACGTATTCTATGGAAACGCCTTCTATCACCGAGTCCCGCGAATCACTCAGTTCTGAGCGATCCTTGTCCAACACGCCGTCGGATTCGGCGATGGGTCATGAACCGAAGGAGGAAGCAAGCGGTCTTAAGAAGTTGCTACGTAAAGGAAGCTCCTCGAAATTCAGCTTCACCTCGGTGCGAGGCCTAGGTGGTAAGAAAGGACCCGGCAGCGCGACCAACTCGGACAGGAATATGTCAGTGGACCGTACGAGCTTCGATGACTATGTGGAGGACCCTAGTATGCTCGGGCGGAGCTACGAGAGCGTCACAAGCAGTCCATCCATGGGACCGATTGGGAGTGGGAAACCAGCGGCGGCAAAGGACAAAGGGGTAAATTGGGGCAGATTCTCGATGAAAAGAAAGCCTGGTAAGGAAAAGGAAAGCTTGGATTTGGACCGAAGTCAGAGTTCCCCTGCCGCGACTTCACCGAATGGTGATGAAAAGTAAGGCATGATTATATTAAACCCGTACCATTCATTACCTATCAAATCAGGCCACCATCACAACTGGACTCGTTACAGCTGGAGTACAGTGTGTTTTCCAACAGAGGAGGGCATGCTCCTAGACACGGCCGTAGCCATACAGATAACCGAGTAGGCTAGAAATGCATAGTAATTGTGTCGTTCTTGAAGCTCTCGGTCCCTGTGTAGTATTTTCTGTAGCTTTGGGGATACCAGGTCTCAGATCTATAAACCCCCTATAAATCCCTTATAAATCCCCTATAAATCCCCTATAAATCCCGGATGCGGCTCAAAATACCGAAGTTGGTACTCAGTACATGAGATACTGCCCAGGTGATAGACCCTTGACTGGATGCTTGGATTGGATGGCGGTGAAATAGTGCAGAATGAGCAATGGGTAGGACCCACCGCCAACTGAAGCTTCATTGGTGATAGCAGGTGATTAGCAGGCCTAAGTACCTACAGTAGGTAGCTCCGACCACAGCCGGACCGGCCGACTGGGTAAAGTTTAAGGTAGGTATGTATGTACATACACGGTTTAGGTACCTTAGTAGGTTGAGTGAAGCTGCCGTGAAGCGTGAAGTGCCATTAAGACGACTCGTACGATACCAACACCCAGCTACAAAACACATAAAAACACGCACAAGCACAAGCACAAGCACAAGCACATGATATACGCATGACCTTGGTAGCATACCTCCTGGATTCGAGAATTGGCTTAAAATACCTGAAGGTAAATTTGAACCAGCCGCAGCAGCAGCAGCACATGTGCATTTCGCAGTCGCAAGCTATAAGCTATCTTTTCGAGAAGCCGAATTCCATTTCCGATCCCTGATCTATCTCGGTCCACTATCAATAATTCGTCCATCGATTGTCCCGCCTCACGCCTCCGACAGATCATAGGACCACTCGGGATTGCTGGGCGCTCGATTGCTTTTCGAATTGAGCCCACTGAAACTAGACGGGGGTGGAACCTCGTCGGGAGTGAGGAAGAGAAGGACAAGGACACCTGGAGCAGCGAGAGCGCCGTTTATTATCCCCACCCCCACCGAATGGCCTCCGCTGCCACCATCACCACAACCATGGCAGCCCCCCCTCACGAAAGAACAACAGCGACACAACAGCAAGATGCCAGAAGTAGCGGCAGAGGCAGCAGCAGCAGAGAGGGGGAGGAACGCCTCCCCATGCCCTCGCGCAACCCGCTGCCCCTGTCCGCGAGCCAGGAGGCACAGGTCAGAGAAGTGTTCAATGCGCGGGTTAGGAAGCTGTGCGAGGATGACATAAAAGGTGTGTATGGCGTGGTACGGTGTATCGCTTCCCTTTTCCCCGGTTCCCCCTTTCCATCTCACCCCCCTTTCCTCCCCGTGGTTTCCTCTTTGTAGAAACAAGGGCTAACGAAGCATCCGTATGAACAGCCTTCGCAAACTGCGCCCGCAACCGCACCATCACGATCCCGTTCGCATGCCGCGCCCTCTCCAACGCGATGAACGGCTGCATGGCCGCGCACGCCACGCCGGCCGAGCACGACCGCGCGCGCGAGGACTGGTTCGCCGCGCGGGCCGAACGCGCCCGCGAGCGCGCCCGCACCGAGCGCCGCCGCCTCGAGCAGGAGCGCTTCCACCGCGATTGGTGGGGCTTGCCGCCGCGCGACCCCGACGAGGTCCACCGCGAGCTGGAGAAGCTGGAGAGGGGGGAGCGTGTTGGCGGGAAGGTCGTGGTTCCGACGTCGGCGGCAGATCAGAGTAGGCAGGGGAGTGGGACGGGGCGGTGACGTTCGTCGAGCAAAAGGGGTATGAGGAAAGAAATGGTGGGTAGAGAGGTGGAGGGGAGGTGGGAGAGAATCATTTTCGATCATGCGAGGGAAGATGAGGAGACGAGGGGAGGCGAAGGGAGGCGAAGGGAGGCAAGGCGAAGCAAGACATCTATCTTGTATGTGCATGTGCATATGTGGCGTTTGGCATTGGCGTATCTACAAATATTACGTGGCCCCTATTTTGGCGAGAGGGATATTTTCCCCCTTTAGCGGTGTGTGTATATATCATCGAGGTCCAGCGGTGTAGCTAGGTGCCGTGCCCACTTGTGTCGTATCCAGGAAGGCCACTGTCGACTGCTTGAAGTTTCCGTACGTGACAAGTCCAACAGAGTTAAGTATATTGAAGGTATCAAGAACAAGTCGTTGGGGACACTCAGGGTATCTCCAAGACATGTCAGTGTTGAACCAAGAGTGTATGCCGGACGAACTGGAGTAAATGTCACAGTAGAAAAGAAAAAAGAAAAAAAAAAAAAAAAAAAAAAAAACAAAAAAGGGGGGGTGTGTGTCAGAAAAGGGGGGGTTTTTATGTTCCTAGGCCTTCGCTTATCTCATACGCTCAGACCTCCCCATACTCCCACTCGTCAGCACATCAGTATTGGGATTAGAAATGCTCGGTTTTCGGTAAGCTGATAAATCCGGATACAAGACGATGTCGTCAAAGTCATAACCACCTATACTATGATGGTTATTGGTGTCATCCAACTCATGGCACCCATCTAATACCGAGGAGCTTGTGATAACAAGTTCAATGAACATAGGTACTTCCTTGTGATCATCATGTACGGATCCATGACCTGGCTGTGGTTTCGTTCCTGATCTGGCAATGACAAATGACAGGGGTATGAACCAGGCTCAGACATCGTCGTAGAGAGCAAAAAGTGCGCGAGGGTATCGTCACTCTGGCCTTGGCGAAAGCTCTCGTCGTAAGACTCAAGAAAATTGAAAGGGACTTACAGGATGGAAATGTATCACGGTATGTAGATAGTAGATAGTCCACGGCTTCCCGGGGGAGTTGGTTAGTCTAGTATCCGTGGTAGATGCCTCAAGTAGCAACCACGCAAGACGCCGCTTTGCCCTGGTGGTTTATTTATATGAGCATCGGAAGAAAAGGCTTTCAATGCTTGTAAACTGCTAACAACGACTGAAAGCTCGCACCGGGTAGCTGAAAGCCTCGGTACCTCAGGGGAACTTGCTGCATTTCAATAAACCGCCACTCTTTCCCTTATTTTGCGTGATTTTTCATTGTTAGATGCTATCAGTTGCCGGTATGGTCCGACAGCTAGTAGACAGGGGAAAAAAAGGAACAGAATAACTCCCGAGCCTATGAGGTATAGAGGGGGAAATGGGTTCCTAGACAGTTGTAGAAGCCCCTGTTATGGTATATATGGGGTTCGTATTGAATCCTATGGCCCCTTAACATATTATCCCCTAACAACATTGCAATAGTAAATTGTAGTTACCTAGAGTCATCGATGTCCTTTTATTCTTCCCTGACCTTTCCTCATAAAAATACTTGGACAACACAGTGCTACTATGTACAGCCAACGGGATACCCTCATGGGTTCTTTGCCTCTTTCGGTTCTGCTGTCGTGGGAGCCTCTGAAGACCCAGGAACCACAGTTTCCTTTTGCTTCCTGTCAACGCCCAACCAGAGTAAGTCGGGCCGGCTATAGTGTCCAACGATGTCGAGCCACCCTCTTGTCGCCACGGTTTTGGTGAGGTCTAGGTCCGCATACACAATGCCTTCTGTATCGGGCGTTCCAATCGCTTCTGTCAGCCGCCTTCCATCAGGGCCTATCACGCAGCTATGCCCTCCGCCCGGCTCGTGACTGCTTAGACCAGCCTGAGTACTCAGCGTGTTTATGCCCTTCTCGCTACAAACCGCAGTGGCGTGAAGCACGTACGCGGTGCTCTCGATGGCGTATGTCTGCGACAGATTCTGACACCCCTCGGCTGTCATGCTCCAGAGTCCCGGGTGGTCGACGCCGGTGGTCGGGTCCAAGGGCGGCCACATGGCGATGTGGATGGCCTCCCCCTGCGAGATGCTGTGGTATTTGAGCAGCGGCTGGGCATGTTCCCAGCAAGCAAGCACGCCGATCTTGATGGTGCCGAGACCCGGGCCAAAGTCCACCTCGGCCACGTTGCTCAGGTCATCGCCCGATCCGTCGCCGAAAATGGTTCGCTCCATGTGAGTCGGCTTGATCTTGCGGCGGTGCAGCGCTAGCTCTCCCTGGGGTGAGATGATCGCCTGCGCGATGTAGACGCTGTTCGAGGGGCTGCGTTCGGAGAAGCCTAGCGCTACCGCGATCGAGTTTTCCTTGGCCGCTGCCTTGATCGCCCCCATCGCCTCTCCGTCTATAGACAGCGAGTTGTATATGTACCGTGTCTGGAGCTCAAAGTCGACGGGCCGTGCCCTGCGAAGAGAACATTAGAGGTGGCTAGTGTTTGCCATTGGCCTCTCGTGCGTGGAACGTACCATATCCAAGCTGGGTATCCTGGTAACCACGCCTCAGAGAAAGCAATCAGGTTTGCTCCCCCTTGTGCCGCTTCGGTGATCAACCTACATGCTTTCTTGACCGACTCGGCGAGGTCAAGCCACATCGGCTCTGCTTGAGCAACGGCAACTCGAATCGAACGACCCATTGTGTCGTGCACCGATCGTACCTTGAAACTTTTGCCTCTTATCGATGCTAGCAACTTCGAAATGGTATGATGAGATTCGGCAGATCCCTAGCCACGTCCCTGGAATATTTTACTCTTGAAGGAGATTGAATGTGAAGAAGGGAGAGAACTCGCGACTGGTATCGGTTGATCAATCACTCATTCACTACCGTACCATATGCAATGGCGATCCTAGAATCTTGGCGCTTCGCCCTGTCATCGTCATTTGCTTACAAGCCCCTGGATACCGGACTGGAAATACACGTGCTTTGCATGGGAGTGGTCCGTTGTACCACTAACTCCCGATTACGAAGGGTGCATAACATGGCGATGAGGGGTTTGTGGCTGTTGGTCTCGGTTCACATGCACCCCACCTATGAACACCGCCTGCGGCATAGTTAACAGTAAATATAGGGGTTAGACCTGATGTAGATAGTTACCTACAATGGCGAGTACATGTAGATTGAAGATACTGCATCGGATCACATCCCGCCGTGGGAAGTATCAGCACGACTTCCGAGATGGAAACAATTTCAACCCCACTGAGTATGGAGTTCTACTTATACTCGATGACAGCCCTTTTTCGCAGACCGTAAGATCCAATTGGCGCAACTCTCTAACTGACATAGTATCTTCCACTGTAGTGCGAGGCGTGGGAAAAAATGTTCTCGAAGCATACGAAGGTCTTGGCCCGGCTTCGAATCGACAGGCCGTGGCTTTGCATATTTCTCGCATGTTGATACGCTACGGTCCGAAATCCATTATCATCGATACACGAGTTCTCGGGCTACCGGGAAGCGGTTGGCGGCTCGATCCGCTCGGCACGTAACATGGCGCGGGTGTGATCCCGGATGGTTAAAAAGCCGTGCTCACCATGCATGTTGCGTTGTGCCACAGGGTTATAGACCCATAGATCAGCTATAGTACAGAACTTATGTCTGGTGCGAATGGTCGATCAATTCTAATATCGATAATATCGCCTGATGGTTTGTGTACAATACAACCCGTTTTCTGTCATGTTGTTCCACTTGAGTGCCTATCCATGCCCCCTTTTGTTTGAATTGTTACCCAACATGAATGTGACAGCCGGCCCGTATATAGTAGACTCAACCTGCGTACCTCCTAAGCTGTGCTGTAGTCATGCTGGGTCTACTGCCCGACAGTGAGAGAGTTCAGCGAGTGCTCGATCCACCGGTATCCTGTAACATCGTGTGTAGATTGCATCGGGGGCAGCAATGCATCAGGCTCCAGACAAAGAGTAGGTATATCCTAACACCGTGTCGCATCAATGATGGACTCTGAATGTTCTTCCATAATGACGCAGTTGTACCACATAAATCTGTATTATACCACAAATCGGTGGAAGCCTCTGAGGCCAAGCAAAATGTGAGAGCTCCCAACATATGCAAGGTTCCGCAACTTGGTCATCGCCCTGCCCCTACTTAGCTCATATTCGGCAGATGTATCATTCTAGGCAATGTTACATCGTTTAGCCACGAGGCGAAGAAAGAACTCAAGTCTTAATCGAGAAAAGATGACGATGACTTATGTAATAAATCAGTAGCAATATAGGGATAAAACATAAGACTGGGAACAACTTAGAGGGAGTTCTACATAGCTCTACAACGTATTCTTCATACCAGGATCTGGCGCGATGTTGTTCAAGGCACTGTGGGTTGTAGGTGCTCAACATGCACTGATGACGGAAACATATACCTAGAAGTTGGGCGCCCTAGTGATCCGCGGGTGTTTGCCTGGATAAAGTCATTGGGTTAATTCAGCATACCAAGTTATTGTACGACGACCATTGAACTCCACATAAGACCTGTAAGTTATGAGCCGAATATATATATACATTATCATACCCAACTTAGTCAAGCTGATTGAAGAATTCTTGGAATAAGTCAAACTGGAGTTCAGAGATAGAAGAGGAGGAAAGCTCTAGGCAGGTAGGTAAGGGGGTGGGTCTTTTTTTACTCATAGAGAATCAATCCGTTTTACCTTATGGGCCAGCACCATACGGTCTAATATCCTAACCTTCCATGGTGTAATAGAGCACCCCCTAAAACCCTCACATCTGCTCTGCAACATGTGGGTTGTAGTAGTGGTGTTTTCCGGTAGATTAGCTGTCTTTGCGAGCCTCTGGCTTTGAGTTAGAGCAAGAACGCCCAATGTGGTATCATGAGGCATCTTGGGACTACATTTAATGGGTTTAGAAAACTTCCGAATGATGCCCTGGAGCCTTCGGTCGTGACTCTGACAAGCCATGTGACATTGTTGAGCTTTGTGACTAATCATAGCCCCAGCCCTGTCCATTCTTGGCTACTTGTACCGCAAGCGTCATGAATGATGCCTGAGATACTGGAATTCAGGGGTAATGAGCGGGTATGTAGGTTCATTCATTTGTTATCACGTAATATTCGACAAGCTTCGATGACGAAAGGAATCCTGTGAAATGATGGGCAAGTCGTTGATATGGTGATATTTAGAAGCACTGTTTCAAAATAAATATGTTTCTTGCTCCGAGCATCAGCGAGAAAGCTATGACGCCACAATACATTATCCTACTTTTGTTTTGCATTGGAGCCGTGATCTGATTTGGACCTTGCGCCTAACGGGTGGAACTCAAACTTATGTCTCGTACTTAGTATCAAATCCTACAACCTATAAACATACAATGGAGAATTAGTTCGAACTTCTGCAACGCCCCTCACGCCATGCTCTATGTATCACAGTCCTACGAGGCAGTGTTAAAGATAAATTAAGGTAACATCTCATATGAGCGACAATCTTGGTTGGAATAATTGGAACTTAATCGGGGCTCTACGAGTCTACGTCGCTTCGACTTACGAGCATCCATGACGGATCGGGCGGCATCTTGATGAGACTTGCTATGTACAATAAGTCGTCAATTGAGTATGTTTTCCCTTCCTAATGTCTACTCAACTTCCAGTATTTTGATGTTACTGACCATAGATCAATCGATGGGCAAAGGTCCCTCCAAACGTTGGTATATATCCAATCAGATATTTTGACCTAGTCAGCCAGTGAAAGTCGAATGATAATTGAGAGACGGTTTACTGAGCATAACGAGCCCCTTGAGACATTACATAACTACTAGTATGTAGTCACAAACTATGTACTTGTGTTCTTCCTGTTTGGTTGCGTACGCGGTGAACACCTACTTTGGCAGCGTTGGGTTAGGAATCGAACATATGACTGGTCTTGGTACCCGGCAAACGTTAGATACTAGATATCTAGGTAAGTAGATCCCGAATCATCACCAACACGACTATGTTCCGTCGTATCTACGTATGCCCGACAGCTCAGCCAGACTCCGAAAAAACCATATATATGTCACGCTTGGGTCACTGAGGTCTGCATGGTTTGCTTTTTTTTTTTTTTTCGGACTCTGGCTGCAGCTATAAATGCTTTGTCTAAGGACCCACACTACCCCTAATTTGAGGGGTAGCATCCACGTATAACTACCCAGTATGTACCTAGGTACATACTATGGCAAGGTGGATAGGGGTAACGATAAGACTACCTAGGTACTTACTTACAAGTGTTTATCATATGATGACCAAGGTGCTATCTGCTTGCCGCCTCTGCGCCTCTGACCTGACAGTGACTAATCTGCGCGATCTTGACCTATCCTGGCACTCGAAAGTTACCTAGTTGCATTAGACTTGCAGCTACCCGATCTCTTCACCATGAGCACAATGTGCGAATGAACAAAGAGGTTTGTTCGTGACTTCCAAGGTTGGATCTTGAGTTTCACCATAGTATAGGACGATTATGCGCCCGGCATGCCTTTCGGTGAAAGTCGTAAATAAGTGAGAGGTGAATCTATTCAAAGTAGGTGATTAAGTCTTAATATCGGCATCTGACTATCACATCAGCGAGCGGGGAAGATCATCGCCATGGCGCTACACCCCCTGGCAGACTTGACGTCCAATGAGATTGATCGGGCGCGCAATCTTGTCCAGGAAAAGCACCCCCGGATTTTACTGTCCTTCAAGGCCATCACCTTAGAGGAGCCGGACAAGAAGTCGATGCTAGAATATCTAGAGGCTGAACATGCCGGAAAATCAGCAACACGCCCAGACAGGATTGCATACTGTGCATACTATTTTCGAGGGACGGTGAGTACAAAGGAGTGACTCCGAGAGGGAATCCTCGGCGGGCAGGCAATCATACACAGAAATAGACAGACTCACTGACACTCGAAAGGCCAAATTTCTCACTGCTGAGGTGAATCTCACGACGGGTCAGACACAAGTGGCTGAGCACGAGGGGGATGGAGTTCACGGAAATGTGGATTTTGGCGAAGTGTTGGAGGTTGAACAGGCAGTCATGAAATGTTCTGAAGTCCAAGCGGAGATTGACAAGTTGAAGCTTCCAGGCCACTTGGAAGTTATCCCAGAGCCTTGGATTTTCGGTTCCGATGGAGTCGATGATCTTAACCGCCACTTCCAGGTCTATATGTTCATACGTGAGAAAGGAAAGCTCGACAGTAACCATTACGCACGGCCCCTGGCTTTCTCGCCCATATTCGATCCCACTAACATGAAGCTTGTCAAAATTCAACAAATCTCTACTGGCCCTGACCACAACGTCCATGAACAGGGAGCGTACAAAGACCAACCTCCCAATGAATACGTTCCGAACGAGGTCCAGTTGCGGACCGACCTTCAGCCGCTGCACGTTGTTCAGCCAAATGGGCCTAGTTTCCAGATCACGAAGGATCGTGTCCTAACGTGGCAGAAGTGGCAGATGCGGATTGGGTTCAACTACCGCGAGGGACCGGTGCTGAGAGACGTCCGGTATGACAATCGGCCGCTCTTTTACCGCGTCAGCTTAAGTGAGATGTGCGTTCCATATGCGGACCCTCGATCACCTTATCATCGAAAGATGGCTTTTGATCTGGGCGATGTCGGTGCTGGAATTGTATGCAATGATTTGAAGCTTGGCTGTGACTGTCTGGGTAGCATTTCCTATCTTGACGGGGTCGTCTGCGATAGGGATGGGCGCCCGGTCGTCAAGGAAAATGCTATCTGCGTTCATGAGCAGGACAATGGCATAGGTTGGAAGCATACAAATTATCGCACAGACAGTAAGTCTTTATGGTGCAGTCACGTACAGAGAGCAATGGGTCACGATTTCCATGGAGCTGATCACTGAACTAGATGCCTTCGTCGTTAGGAACAGGGAGCTTGTCCTTCAGTCTATTCTAACTGTTTCTAACTACGAGTAAGGATAACCCCTGGTCAACTCCATGCCTATGTACGAATGAAGTGTTGACATAACCCCAAGGTACATTCTCATGTTCATTTTCAACCAGGCCGGAGAGATGGAGTATCAGGTCCGGGCGACTGGTATACTTTCTACGTCAGCGATCGATGAGGGAGTCACAGTTGACTTTGGAACCGTGGTCCATCCCGGCGTACTCGCAGCCCATCACCAACACATCTTGTCGCTCCGTATCGATCCTATCATTGGCAGCTATTTGCATGGGAACACCGTCGTCCAACAGGAGGCCCAAGCCATGCCACTGGACGAGCATAACCCACATGGCAATGGATACCGCGTGGTGAAGACAGACATCACGACGGAAGGTGGTCACGACCTGGACTGGAGCAAATCTCGGGTCTTTTCGGTGAAGAATCCGCATTTGTCGAATCCCGTCAATGGACTCCCCATCTCCTATAAACTTATGTTTCCGCCTGTGCCGCCCTTACTGTCCCATCCTTCGAGCTTCAACGCGAAGCGGGCCGAGTTTGCGGATCATCATCTATATGTTACGAAATACCGTCCAAATGAGCTGTACTCTGGGGGCACATTCACCAATCAGAGTAAGTCTATTCCATTCACATCTGGAGAATACGCTTCGACAACCGAATAATGAATGCACTGCTTACCACAATTCTCGCACCGCTAGGTCGTGGAGATACTGGTATCAAGAGCTGGATTGCGAAGAATCAGGCAAGCACTGTCGACCAAGACGTTGTTCTCTGGGTCCAGTTTGGACTGAACCATGTTACTCGGATTGAAGACTTCCCTGTGATGTAAGAGACCCTACCTGACCCACGGCTGTTCAGGAGCTTGTTATGAGTCATTCTCCACCATTACTGATCCAAAACATTTCAGGCCCGTCGAAACAGTCAGCGTGCATTTAAAGCCTGTGAACTTTTTCACGCGAAACCCGGCGATTGACGTTCCCCCATCAACACAAGAGTCCAACCACTCTGTCCTTGTTCAGGGGGGTGATGCCTGCTGCAAACTGTAAGCATCACCAGTGGTGGGCGTCGATGGGGTGAAGTAGGGCACGTGTTGTCCGTGTGCAATGTCTTCGCTGTAGTTCCCCGCTGTACCTTATAAAGTCCGATTCATATAGGTAGGCACACATGAAAGACGTATAATGGGACATAGTTCATGTCACTTTTCGACATTGGAATCAGGTCGAGACTTCTCGAGAACTCACGATAATGTAGTCTCCTTATGTTAGTAACATATGATGCGCTAAGAAGCCGCCAGCTAGAAGGTCCTCAGCGAAGATCGTGCCTACCATTCGATACTGTTGAAACCAAGCTCTTGAAAAACAGGTGCTGCCCAACCACACGAACGTGACGTGTCACATAGTATTCCTACTCCCACCCCCTTGGTGGGAGGAGTTCCCGGCCAGCTTCACGACCTCGATGGGCACGCGATACGATTATGGCTTGCCGACCTTGTATCTGCACCATGTGGAAACGAATCCTTCAGCTTCAAGCCTCATAGCTTTTCAGAGGCTTAAATACTATCATTCCGAGCTTGCCTGTCCTCATCAGTCTTTTGAACTTAGAACATGTGGTATCGGATTCTCCGACATCATTCTCGGAGCCCGCCCCCCCTCCCCCGAAGATGTTATGCTTCAAAGTTCATCCGTTCAACGAAGCAAATCCCCGTCATTTTACCACGCATACACAAGACTGGCAAGATCGTTAATCGCTGGCTCACAGAGGGAGGACACGGGTGGATGTTGAACCTCGACCGCATTGGAGCCAGGCTGAGGGGGGCCAATGGTGTCGAAGCAACCAAATGTCTCCCAGTGTAAATCACGTCGCTTGTCGATAGACCTCGTAAGTAGAATCACCGCGTCGGAAATGGAAATGTGGGCTATAGACCCCTACCTGGTACCCGAGTGCTCAACTAGCGGCTGCGCTGTGCCGCTCAACTGCTGTAGTGTTCCTACAAAAAGGGCGCTGTTCCTCAAAATCACTCTCGTCAAAACCTAAAATGTTTTACTACCCCTGATTATATCTCGAAATATCACATTTATATAACTACAACTACATCATGTTGTTGATGAACCTCGATGGTTGGTTCATCCACTTTCTGGAGAAATATGTGTACGCTCTTCCTGAGCCACCGCTTCGAAAGCGCACCAAGCCGATGCAGGTAATATGCGTCGGTCTACCTCGGACGGGAACCGAGTCACTCCAGCACGCGCTGCTGAAGCTCGGGTATGATCACACTTTCCACGGATGGGATATCAACTACGAAATCCCTAGTTACTGCCCACAGTGGGTTCGACTATGCCGCAAGAAGTATGTTCGCCTCTGTCTCTTTGCCCTGTTCTGGTTCCTGTCTAGGTGCTGGCCCTCTTCATCTACTTCTCTGTCTCCACGCTCATACTCGCCACGT
The DNA here is from genome assembly GCA_022225965.2 of Diatrype stigma. Lineage (NCBI taxonomy): Eukaryota > Fungi > Ascomycota > Sordariomycetes > Xylariales > Diatrypaceae > Diatrype > Diatrype stigma. The sequence goes on along the minus strand of JAKJXP020000016.1, from coordinate 112,431 downwards.
CAAGGTATTTTGGCTCTACTGATGGAAACACCACCATCACGGCCGCTGACTTTGACGCTGTGATGGGACACTCGGTGGCCGTCACAGATGCGGTCGGCTCCGTGTTCGCCGCCGAGCTCATCGCCGCATACCCCGACGCCAAGGTCATACTTAACCAGCGCAGAAATGTCGACGAGTGGCACCGTAGCGTGGTAGATGCGAATGCACGAGTCTTCCTATCCTGGCCTATCTTCCTCGTCTTTGGTGCGCTGTCATGGCTGAGCCCCGACTGCTTCTGGGCTTGGCAGGTGTATGTGCGTTACATGTGGCCGGGCCTGTTTCGGGCTTTAGACGGCAATATCGCGACTGGGATGCAGAGGAACGGAAAGTGGGTGTATCATGGTAAGTCGCATTGTTGCGCGGTTAGACTCTTCCTGGGGGTCTACCGTGATGAAGAATACTTAGTCCATTGGATCAGAAAGACGTCCCTAGCATGCCGCAATGGCCGGCTAGCTCTTGCTAACATGATACAGAACACTATAACATGGTCCGTGGCCTTGTACCTGAGGATAGGCGGCTGGAGTGGACCGTCCAGGATGGGTGGGAGCCACTATGCAAGTTTTTGGGCAAAGATGTCCCGGATGAACCATTTCCTCATACCAACACCGCTGCTGGATGGGCGGGCCAGGAGTCGAAACTCATGAGGAGGTATTTCAAGGGTGCGGTGAGAACCGTTGTCATCTTGTCTACGATTACCATCCCAGGAGGTCTCATATGGTATAAGAAACTGCGTTAAATAGACTCAAACGCATGGCAAGCACAGGGTGCGGTTCACGTTGAAGACCCGCAAGCTAGTGCTATAATATAGCTGGCCGATTATGATGAGGTTTTCCAGGGAACTCGTATCTGACACGACGTGCAGGGTGCTAGATCCGAGGTGCCATGTGCCTTAGTATCCGGAGTGGAGGTACAACCGCTAGGTAGGGGAAGGGATAAGCAAAGAAACCCCCGAGCTTATGAAAGCTATAGGGGAGGGAGCGGCTCTTCATATAGATAGTAGCCGTATAAGCCCTTACTGCTGAAACCCCTATTAGTGCACATATTCCATACGTGTGGACCCCTATACCCCCTATTACATTCTAGACATAAGACCCCAGGTGGCATAGCAATCAGCATGGCATGTCAACGAATATTGTTGACTGAGCCGCATGAGCCGGCGCCGCCAAACTTGTACAACCGTCAGTAAAGATATGATGGTGACGGATTCATTGAGAGAGGATTACGACTAGCAGGTAGAAGTCCAAGGAAGGTGGTTTAAACGCGCCCTCTACGTGAGAATGATCTGGGCTTACTCATTACCTGATGCTAGCTTCAATCTATAAGTTCGGCCTTAAAGAAGCAGCTCTTGATCAATACACTTGAGCTTGAATGGTTCGTGTGCTGGGCTACATCGCTCTCCTAAAAACCGGGGAATAAATTGACCACGTGTATGTGAGACGACATATCTGATGTTGCGTTCACTACGCATATTTGGATAAAAGCAGTACTACATAGTAAGCCCCCTGAATAGTAGCGTGAAATATGAAAGCTAAGTGTCACTTATTAGCCAAGCTAGTAGGTAGATGGTGTATAAAATCGGTAATTTTCGAAGAGGGCAGTGGACCATAAGAGGGCGTTCGGGAAAACCCACACCCCTGACTCCCCACGGTCTAGACTAGTTCAGTATATCGGTAGGACTCCCACTATTCTAGGGCTGGAGTGTTGGAGTTTCTAAAACCTCTCAGCTCCTCAATCCAGCCTAGGGGATGGACCGGTTTCGTACCATGTGATTTCCTGTAACCCCAAACCATCGAACCATGGTTATCTCGGCCAATCATACCGGCACGGATCTTAGATAGCAATTCCCATATAGAGCGTTCTAAGGGGTAGCTATTCACCCGGGCCCCTGTCTACTGCCGCACCATATGTGGCATATGTAGGGACCGCATAATCTACTAGGCAGTCAGATTGCGGGGAAAGCTATTTCAAACTGTCCATTACGTCGTGTTTGGGAGTTCGAGGTCGGCAATAATATAACTGGCGAAGGAACCGAGGTGCTGGTATTGTTATCATATACCCACGATGCCCCTCATTTACTTTCCATCCGAAGAGATGTGAGTTTTAACCTCGCCTTGATCGCAATCGCTATGGCTACTCGTCCATTTCAAAAGGTAGCATCGCTTGGGTCTCCCCTTCCAATTTGGTTTCTGGCTTATAATAAATGAATTAGGTAGTGATTGTCGGTGCCGGCCCCTCGGGGCTGTTGCTCGCCCTGCTACTATCAAAACACGGCATACCGAACGAAATCCTCGAAGCGTCGCACCAGCTAGACCAGCAGCCCCGGGCCGCTATCTACGGATCGGCGGCCATCCCCGACCTCCGACGGGCCGATATCATCGATGAGGTCCGACGCCGCGGGATGACCCCCACCTCCGTGTGCTGGCGCCGCTTCGAAGACCACAGCTGGATCACCGGCATGGACGCAGAAGTGATGGCGGACGTCGACGGCGAGGATCTGCGGATGGCTTGCCTGGTGCTGGACCAGCTGGACCAGCTGATGCTGGACGAGTACCTAAGCAAGTATAACGGCAAGATCAGCTGGAAGCATCGAGTCGTCGGAACCGGCCAAGATGAGAACCAAGCTTGGGTGGACGTGGACACGCCAGATGGAGAGAAGAAAGTCTACGCGGACTACATCATCGGTTGCGACGGCGGCACGAGCACGGTTAGGAAGTCTCTCTTCGGCGACGAGTTTCCCGGTTTCACGTGGGACAAGCAAATTGTGGCAACCAATGTCAGTGATGATGGGGAAATGCTCTTTCGAGGTTGGCTCCAATGGCTGACAGCGAATAGATCTACTACGATTTCGAGAAATATGGGTTCAAAGACTCGAGCTTCATCCTTCACCCTGAGCACTTCTTCGTGAGTTTTATTCCTGCTCTGCCCTTTCCTGCAGGCTGACAAGGATTTGCCACTGGATACTAACAGCGTTCTCGGGTGTAGATGGCAGCTAAGATAACCCCGGATGGAATGTATCGGGTGACCTACGGAGAAACCCCTGGGCTCACCTGGGAGCAGATGAAGGAGCGGCAACCGTGGAAATTCGAGTTGATGCTACCGGGACACCCAAAGCCGGACGAATACAAGATGGTATCCATGTCGCCGTACCGGATGCACCAGCGCTGCGCGCCCTCTTTCCGCAAGGGGCGGTTCCTACTCGCGGCCGACGCGGCGCACCTGTGCAATCCATGGGGCGGCATGGGCATCACAGGCGGGTTCATCGACATCGGCGGGCTTTACGACTGCCTTGCGGGTATCTGGGACGGCAAGGCCGACGACTCGATCCTGGACCTCTACAGCGAGAAGCGTAGGGAGAAGTACAAGACCATCATCGATCCCGTATCCCAGTCCAACTTCCTGCGCGTGTCCGGCGACGACCCCGACACGCTCATGGAGCGGGACCCCGTGATGCAGCTGTGCAAGAAGGCCGAGAACGACAAGGTCCTCCAGAAGGAGATGTACATGTCTAGCTTTGAGCTCCGATATGACTTCACCCAGCATTATAAGAAAGCTTGATGTACATCCCAAGTGAGTGAAAGATCACTCTTATATATACTATACCCAACTAGGTACCACGTAAAGCTGAGAATCTAGAAATTCGGAAGTCTAGATTTGAAATCGATCAAGCTTTAGCTTTGCTCAACTATTGTCTAAGTCTAAACTTAGAACTATTATAAGTCTACAGTGGGTAAAGATAAAAAACGTCCAATTTGGAAAATCAATACTGGAAAATTTTATTTAAATTAACGTAACTTTTTTAAATTTAAAGTTTTTTAAGTTATTTTAATTGTTTTATATATTTTAAAATATAACGTATAAAACTATTTAAAAAAACTTTATTATAATGCTTATATATATTACGTAATTATTAATAGGTACGTACGTATAATTAAAAAAAGCAAATAATAATTAAATAAAACGGTTATGTATTAAAATGTCTAAAATAAGAAGAAATCTATTTAAGGAATTGCTGGCGGAAGCCTGCAGTTATATAGAACTAACTTGCTTACATAATGGCAACCCGTACTAACGCATTAAAATATAACCATTACTTACTTTATTTTCTTTCGCGATTTAATCGCGAATTGTACCGTCAACCTATATAATTCTTTATCCCTTAAACCACTACTTTCTCTTTATTCATTCTTTTAATTTTATATTAACCTCGTTACAATTAATTAACGACCTTATCGACTTATTAAAAAACGCCTTCGTTATGGCGTTAACCGGATTGCAATTACCATGGATTTATCGGATTTTATTTATTTCCTTATTTTTATACGATTAACGAAAAGCCATAAAATCAATTATTAATTGCTTTTCGTTAATGCTTTTTATTTATACCAAACATTGATATAAAAAAAAGAAATCCGTATAAAAAACAAACGAAACGCAAGGGAAAATTAAACGTTTCAAAATCGTATTAATAATACGATAAATAACGTATTCGACGTTAAAGCCTTATATTATGCCATAAATTTCGCTAACAAAAACGCTTCGAATTATTCTTTTATATTTAATAAACGACTAATAAATAACATTACCAATAACGGTAAATTCATTAACTTAAGGCGTACATTTCTCGTTTTTAAATACGATAACGTATTCGATTTATAAATTTAAGTCCTTATTATTCGCAAAAGATTCATTAACGAAAACATATAATCAAAAATCCTAAGGATTTAATTAAATATAATTAAATCCGTAATCCTTATTATTTATTTACTATTAAATCCGGACGTTCAATAATTTAACTTTCTTAAGATTAGGCTCCGTATATTAAGCAGCCGTAAAATAATTAAAAGCCGTTTCGAATTAACAAATAAAAAAAATATAAGCTTTTCGGGCTTTTTGTTTAATATATTTTTTAAATATATCCAATACCTTGAAATTAAATAATGCCAACTTCTTAACTTGTTCCTTTTGGATTGCTAAAAAGTCGTTTCTTTTTAAATAAATAATTAAGCATAAATCATTAAAATCCTTTATAGCTCCGTTTTCTAGGATTTTTTACGGACGCGCTTTAATATTAGCCTTAATTAACGCCTTATTTTTTCTTTTTATAAAATCCATCGTATTAATATTAAGGATATCGTTAATTTAAAGGCCCGTTATGCCGAATAATTATCCGATATAAATTATTAACAAGCATAAATTAAATAATAAAAGATTTATATATAGCTTTTATTAATAATAGCAAAAATAAATTTCGAACCAATATGTTCCTAATTCGGCTAATTCGTATAATGATTTCATAATACGCAATATCGTTTTTTCGGAATATTTATTTTTCAATTCCGATAGCAGTCGTATAAAAATAATGCGTTTCATAAACGTTTTCGATTATATATAAGCCATCGTAATATTTCGAATTATAACCTTTATGCCTTAATATTATAACGTAAATATTAAGGCCATAATTAATTATTAACTTATTCTTTAAATAATAAGGGCATAAGTTATAATAAAATCTTTATCGGAATCTTTATATTTTTAAACGACTAATCGGAACTTTTCGTAAAGGCCTGATATGTTTTTTCCTTTAATTTCGCGAACCATTCGGAACTTAAAAATAATAGCCTTTTAATAAATGGCTTTATTATAAATAACCGATTATAATATGCCATTTTCGAATAAGGCATTAAGTTTTTTCATATCCGAGGCTTCGTATAAATTATTAAGGGCTACGATTTTATTTTTTATTTATAATTTAATTGCCAAAATGCGGTTATATTTTTTTTTTGCATTAAAATACGCTGCATTAAAAAACAATATATTAAGGTTTTTTTCCGAAATAATGTCGTAATCCGCTGGATTAAAACCTGGTCCTAATTTAAATAATTCGATCTTTAAGTCTTAAAGCGGCTTTGTATTATCCTTGGATTACATATATAGCTTAATATGCGAATTCCTAAACGTAAAGATTCTTCCGAATGCATTCGAAACGATTATAACGTTTTTATCGATAACGGCAATAACCTTATATAAATTTTGCTATTTACTTTTTTTACGATATATAAATATTTCGCTACCGAAAAATAATAACATAAGCAACGTTTTTTAAATATTAAGGCCGTTTTTAATATTTAACGCATTCCGAATTAAACGTTAGGTTTTAATTCTTTTAACTTCGGCCATTATTTTTTAAGCTGCGACTGCCCTTTAGATTTAAAACGGCATAAGCGGCGAATTCATATTTATTTTCGAATAAGCCCCAAAAACTAATAAAATAAATACGAAACCATTTGGGTTTGCTATATTATTAATAGCTTTAACGGCCATTTATAAGCGAAATGCGTATAGGCCTTATATTTCTTTAAAGATAATCTTATACGTTCGTCGAATGGGTTCATAATACTTTTTAATTTTACCGATAAACCAATGGGCTTTTATTGGAACCTGTTTATACGTAATATCGACAAATCGAACTTTATTTCGAAACTCGGTGCTATCGAAATTAATGCCGGCGTCGTAAATAAAAACATTAGGAAGTCCTAAATAAATATCGATTTAGCAAAACTTAAAAGCTTTTTAGGTTTTCTTTATTAATATATTAGCCATAAATCGTATTATTTAAAAACTTATAGTCGTATCGATAACATAAAAAACGGAACGTTCATCGAAATACATAACATTTACGATAACCTTATAATTAAAATCCAAATCCGGGTTTTTAAAAATAAACTTAAACCGTTAAAAGGCCTTTTTTTTAACTTGGCAGTAATAATAAAACTTATTAATCTTTTTAATATTCTTTAGATTAATATCGTATCCTGCCTTTTTTAATAAATCTTAAAGCTTGGCAATAAAAGAATAGCTAAAACGGATATATAAACGACGCAGCTTTATTTCTATAAAAAAGATTACGCTATTAAAATAAAACCATAAATGTTTCCATTTTCGGTTAATAAAAACCGTAATACCATTTTTATAAATTAACTAATTAATAACGTTATTAAAATATACGCCAAATTAATTCATATCTTTAAATAATAATAAAAACGAAATATCGATTTTTATTATATGGAAATTAATTTATTTAAAAAATGTATTAATAATAATTGTTCCAAATAATTCCATAAATGATCCGTTTTTAAAGCAAATATTGGCTTTTTCGGTGCAATCCTTATTAAATGGCATAAGGCGGTCGGAAAATTCCTTAGTTAAGGCAAAATATTGGCCTTTACTAGTAATCGAAATTCGTATTGCACCTATATTTAGCATAATTCCTTAAAAAATGTACTTAACGTATCGGTCGAAAATAAAGGCAATATCGAACTTAAATTATTTAATAAAAGAAAACGTAATTATGCAATAATAAAAGGCTTAATCGGAAAAATATATGGCGGTTATTTATTAGTTATCGTTAAATCCATGATTCGAAAAGATATTATCGTATTTCTTGTTAAACTTTAATTCCGTATCGTTAATTCCTTCGTATTTGGCCAGAAAAATGGCGTAATTGTTTTTTCGGCTTTTTTTACGGTTTTTCCATTAAATACGAACGTTTTTTTATTTTTTTTCGGTATATTTAATAAACCAGCAGCCTTTTTTTTTATATATCCAATACTTACGTTTTTATATATAAATTAAACGTTTATTATTATTATACCGGCTTCTTTAATTATTACGATAATATTTGCAATCGACGTAATATTAAATAAGTTTTTTATTGTTGTCGTTATTATTATTTTTATTAATCAAATATTACCGTAATGCACCTTTAAAATTCTTATGGATACCGATAAATATACGGAATTTATTAACCATATCCTTAAATCTAATAAAAAATTCGAAAAGAACATATTAAAATTAAAACACGTTACGGTATATATAATAAATTGCGACAATAAACTATTGCTTCCTTTTAAAATCGGGTCCTAATGTTTTTTGATATAAAGAAAGTTTATTAAATATGGCCTAAAAAACCTTTAAATTTAATTTGCTTTAATTATTCTTATCGGCTTTGATTTCAAAAAAGATAATCGAGGTTTAATTAAGATAATATTAAACCTTATTTTGCTCCGTATTAAAGTGGCGTTTTATAACGAAATATATATCGGTAAAGCATTAATAACGGAATACATTATGTAAAAAATAAATAACAGCTTATCTTAATAAAATAATTAAAAATACGGCATAAAATTGGATTTAACGAATATTCGTAATATAATAAATATTCAAGAAAAATTTAAACTTGTTTTCGAAAATGTTATATACCTTTTTTGTATAATTATTCTTTTTATTCCAGGCTTTTTTGAAATATTCGATAATAATTAATAGGCACATCTTATTTTAAATTCGTATCGGCGGAATATTATAATATATTAATTAAATTTAATTACCGATCGGCATGGGAATTAATTTTGACATAAGCGATGGTATTATCGGAAAAAAAAAACCGAAGCCTTTTAATGGTTTTGGGAAATCTAAAAAACCGAATGGCCCTTATCTTTCGTTTGGGCGTCCGGAAGGAAGGTTTAATTATTAATCGGATAAAAATCCAGTTTAGGGTTATTTTAAAGGAGGCATGGTTCCTTTAATTGGATCGTCCGTTTCGACCGTCGAATATGGCGGTATATACGGATTCCCTTGCTTTAATATATAAAGAACCCATGGATTATATGCCGTATTATAATCCATATATAAATAACCAAGATACGGAAAAAATCCTATTAAAGAATATCCTAATTAAATTAAGTATTCCGGAAATAATTGGCCATAATATTCCTAAAACGGCAAAAGCGGTTGTTATCGATTAAAATAAGGATTAAAATAAAAATCGACGTATAAGCTTAAACGTTAATTAATACGGAGATTAAAGCATTAATTCGAATGATTAAAGTTTTTTTTAAACCCAATTAATAATTCTTAAAAGCCTTAGGTATTAAAAGCTTTAAAAGGGGGCTATTGGTTCGGATCGAATTAAAATTGGATTTAAAATATAAAGCGACGTAATAAAAGCGGATTATAAAATAAAAAAAAATTAAGCGATTTGCCTATTGGTATATATAATAATCGGAGGCGGATTTAATTCTAAAGGCGTTCCGGAAAATACATAATCCCTTAATCGATTTCGATTATTAGCATTTTTTATGTTAATACGTTAGGCCATTTAGCCTTAGCTGCTTTCAATTCCTTTATATTCCAAATAAGAAATATTTTTATAATAACGAAATTAATAAAAGCCTTATTAAACTTAACGTTGCCCTTATTAACGTAAATCCTTTATTATATAAATGCATTCCTTAAATTAATCCGTAATAAAAATGGCATCATTTTAAAATTTCTTATTATAAAGCCTTATAGCCGGCCTTAATAATTCTTAAACGTTTTTTCGGATATTCGGACATTAAAAATATTTAAATTTATATTCTCGAAATCGGCCAATATTATTAATGCTTATATTAATTTTTAACGGTAATTTATTATATCCGGATCGAACTTTTCTTAATTAATTACTATCGGATCAAAATAATTAAATATCGCTAATAAGCGATTCGTAATAATAAAAATTAATTTAAACAGCCGTATTTAAACTTTTAAAATAACAGGGTTAATTTTTAAAGAATTGCTAAAAAAGCCTGTTCGTATATTATTAATAACACTTTAGGCCGAGGTTTCGGCCTGTTTATATTTCGACATAGCTATTAATAAAAATAACAATAAAAATAAAATTCGAAATATAAGCGTATAAGAATAAAAAGGAATTGCAATATTATTACGATATCTTTAATATCGTAATAATAATTCTTTTATTTTGCCAATTTATATTGTTAATATTTAATAATATTAATTAATATTAATAAATACGTACGTATAATTAAAGAAAGCAAATAACAATTAAATAAAACGGTTATATATTAAAATGTCTAAGATAGGAAAAAGTCTATTTAAGGAATTGCTGGCGAAAGCCTGCAGTTATATAGAATTAGCTTGCTTACATAATGGCAACGCGTGCCAACGCGTTGGAATATAACCATTAGTAATTTAACGATTTAATAATTTAAAAAACTTAAATTTTTCGATATATTTTTACGAATATCTCATGATATTTATATGTAAATAAATTAATAAAAATTTTATTTATATAATATATTAATGAAAATTAAACATATATAAATATTAAAAAATAAAATAAAGAAATAATGAATATATTTCGATTTTTCGATTTTACGAACCTGAAAAGTTGAAAATTTCCGCGTTTTACATACAAATTTCACGATTTTACCAAACCTACTTTGCTATATTATGATTTCTTAACATAAAAAAAATCGCAAAAATAAATGAAAGAAGCAAAAGGATTCGTTTTGTAATTATATATATAAGACTAAAAGGAATTTATAAAATCGCATATAAAGTTATGAAGTTACGGGTTGCTGAAGTTGGTGAGTTTTGGTGTAAAAATGGCAATTGGACGTTTTTTATTTCCACTTACTGTAGGTACTTCGTACGTGACCCTAAAATTGACTACCTGGCTAGCGCAGGTCAAGAGATCTACATCGCGGGTTTGCTCCGTGAATGTTCAATATCTCTACTTTCACCCGTAGCTTGAAGTCAATCTGTCTACGTGATATACGTCGATAAAACAATGAGAAGGTCAAGATCTGCCATAACGATTATCCCAAACTGAAAGGTACGCGTACTGGGAGGTACTTAGAGTTATGTCAGTTATGCACACATACGGTGACATACCTCCTCATAAGTTATATCGTCCTACCTTGCGCAACACCAACATGATGCAATGCCGTTGACATCTTCCATACGTGATTGGTACCTCACTAGTTTTCTCTATGCTTAGCTGCTGGATAGTGCCCATCGAAGCCTACACGAAGCCTACATAGGTACGTAGAAGCACCCTCGCATCAATGACCCAAAAGTCGGCGGCTTACATGGTACCATATGTCTCAGTCGCTCCATGTGTCACTGCAGATTCTACTGCATTACTTGGCATTATTAAGGCACTCCGGTATTGGCGGAGTCCTCGTTCCACGGCGGCCGCAGGGAGAAGGTGGTGAAGGTGGTGAAGGTGATTCGCCCGCATCCCCCCCGGACCCCAGCTGACAGCTTCCCTAAACTGAGGTTAGCGTAGCACGCGGGAAGAGCCATCGCGCACGCCATCAAAGTAAAGAAGCCAAGGAAGGGACCAAGGAAGCGATGATGGCGCCGCATCCCTGGTGATGCTGCCAAGGGATGCCTTTTAAGTTATGGGATTTGCGTAAGAAGAGACTAAATAAAACTTTATTCGCCTCGCCTCGTAATGTCAGCTTGTTTAGTAAATCTTAAGATTTAAGACTGATATATCAGACTGAGATCCGCCCCTAGAGATCCGCCCCTAGAGATCCGCCCTTCGAGCTCAGGTCAACAACTATGCTGTGGATGTCTCTTTTCAGCTCCAGCTAGCTAAGACTTATATCAAGTACTAACTACGAGGTAGCCTACCGACCTACTCACTCATAGCGTGCGTAGTTATCTAGGCTATGCTTAAGCTACCTGGCATTCGTGCTTTGTATTCCAGGTAATCGACTCATTGGAAATGTCGAAGGCAGTTGAAGAAGGGCGGTCCGGTGACCCTACCACTTCGATCAGCGGGAGCATTGTCGCCGAGGCTTTGGAGGATGAGAGCACAATCAAGGGTCAATTGGACCCGGTGTATGAAGCGAAGGCGCGGGTATTGAACAAAGCTGTAAGTGGGCATGATGGTCAAGACTCAATCAAGATGTCCATTTCCCCCCAGTCAGTAGTTAGGTGCAGCTGAAAACTAACGTGACATCGCTACAGATCCAGGACATCGGCATGGGATGGTACCAGTGGCAGCTGTTCATCGTGGTGGGCTTTGGATGGGCCTCAGACAACCTATGGCCAATCGTGACGTCGCTGATCTTCACGCCTGTGTCGAATGAGTTTGGGCCGTCAAAGCCGCCGCTCCTGACGCTGGCACAGAACATCGGCCTCCTCGCCGGCGCCGTGTTCTGGGGCTTCGGGTGCGACATCTTCGGGCGCCGATGGGCCTTCAACCTGACGCTCGGGTTGACGGCCCTATGGGGCCTGGTGGCCGCGTCGGCCCCGACTTTCGCGGCCATCGGCGTCTTCGCCGCCCTGTGGTCCTTCGGCGTCGGTGGCAACCTCCCCGTCGACTCGGCCATTTTCCTTGAATTCCTGCCGGGAACCCACCAGTACCTCCTGACGGTCCTGTCGGTCGACTGGGCCATCGCCCAAGTGGTCGCCAACCTGGTGGCATGGCCGCTACTCGGCAACCTCACATGCGCCCAGACGGCCACCGAGTGCCCGCGCTCCGCCAATCTCGGCTGGCGATACTTCCTCGTGGCCATGGGCGGCCTGACGCTGCTCATGTTCGTCGCCCGCTTCTTCCTGTTCACCATTTTCGAGTCCCCCAAGTACCTCATGGGTAAAGGCCTCGACGAGGAGGCCGTCCGCGTCGTGCACGAGGTCGCTCGCCGTAATGGCAAGACCTCGTCTCTTGCCATCGATGACCTTAAGGCCTGCGAGCCCGAGGGGTACGTCCACCGCGCGACCGCCGGCGTCGCTGTCAAACGAAAGCTCGAAGCCGTCAACCTTGAGCACGTCCGGGCCTTGTTCACCACTAGGAAGCTGGCGTACAATACGTCCGCGTTAATGGTCATCTGGGGTTTCATCGGTCTCGGGTACGTGTATTTCTCTCTCGGCTAGTTATTTCTTACCGGGGTAGTAGCTAACTTAGCTTTGCCAACTACATAGATACCCACTATACAACGCTTTCCTGCCCTATATCCAGAGCTCACGAGGCGTCGATTTCGGCGACAGCTCGACCAACATTACGTACCGGAATTCGCTGATCATCGCGGTGCTGGGGGTGCCGGGGGCGCTCCTAGGCGGGGTGCTAGTAGAGACGCCGCGGGTGGGCCGGAAGGGGACGCTCAGCCTCAGCACGGTGCTGACGGGCGTGTTCTTATACTGCTCGACGACGGCGACGGACTCGTCGAGCCTGCTGGGTTGGAACTGCGCCTTTAGCTTCACGACCAACATCATGTACGCCGTCCTGTACGCCTTCACGCCCGAGCTGTTCCCCACGAAGGACCGCGGCACGGGAAACGCCTTGACCGCCACGGCCAACCGCGTCTTTGGTATCATGGCCCCCATTGTCGCCATGTTTGCCAACCTCGAGACCGCCGCGCCCGTCTATACGAGCGGCGCCCTCTTCATCGCTGCCGGTATCGTCGTGCTGACGCTGCCGTTCGAGTCGAGAGGCAAGGCGAGTCTTTGAAGAGAAAGGGGGGGCGCGGAGGAAAAGGGGGTCGAGGCGTCGAGTCACAGTCACTGAGCCATGATCATTAATAATGTAATTCGCTTAAGTTGAGAAATTCAAGCTCTGATATATATACTATTCTGACGATAGCTTCCTCGTTATATACATTCGGTAGAAGCCAGCTTCACCGCTGCTTAACACGTTCATCGCAGAACGCAATTGAGCCGGGGTACGAAGTAGCATGTGACTTCTATTGCTGAATGATACGTTGTGTTACACGTTGTGCTAACTAATCTTTAGGAGAAGAAACCCGTGATAATAAACAACCATTAAGGACTGCGCCAACTTATGCTGGTGCACTGGCTGGCTGGATGAACATCATTGAGCTCCTTGTCATCATCACACCAACAAGTCAGGGGTGCGTGGCCCCCACACTGTCATAATACAACGCCCTCTGAATTTAGACGGCAATCCGACCTGCCGTCTTAGATGTTCGTGTTATCCGAGAAAACAAACAAATTGAAGCAATCACAAGTGCCGTGCAAGTTGATGACCAAACAAAACTCCCCGCCGGTTTTGTAGAAACTCGAAACAGGGTAAGATCCTACGAGTATGAATAGTGACTGGGTAAATTACTATCGCAGGCAGGCCTGGCAAGAGCAGCGCTTTTACCGACTGCCTTCCAGCCTGACCAGTCCGCCGTCCACCGTTGACAGCAACAACCGCAATAGCAGACAGCTTCCCGCCCCCGACGCTCTGCACACCACCACCGCGACGCCGCGCCGGAAAATACGTGATGTAGACCATGATGGTGCTACTCCCATCTCAGAGCCAGGTCATTCTTCGTCCCTTCCGCCAGACCCGCAAGCCGCGTCGCCCTTCTTCAACTGTCTGCCGCTGGAGCTCCGGCACATGGTCTGGGCGGCGCTGTGGAGCTCGTACTGCGACGGCGGCGGCGGCTGCAGCGGTTCCCTAGGACACACACACATATATACCCCGGATAACCGGCGCCTCAGCTTCAGCCCGTGTTGCATCTACGATCCCGGACACGACGATACCCAGGAGAAAGACGATCTCGAACTACTAGAGGACGCGATCGACACCCTCCTCCTGCGGGAGCGCGGGGGCCTGGACGTTCGCGAGGAGAAGCGCGTGTGGGGGCGCCGCATGAGATCGGATTGGGGCGGCCATTGGCGCTGCGAAGAGGAAGCCCTGCGCTTAGATCGCCTAGGGGTGGGAGATGGCGATGCAGATACGGAAATTGGTCTCCGGGACTCGGCTGCTGGTCGGCCAAAGAAGAAGGGGTCTCTTCTTTCGGTGCTACTGGCATGCAAGCGAATGTAAATCACCCCTCCTTCCTGCCCTCCGCTAATCTTCCAGAAATTGCTGGCGTGATCTTGTGCGCATGTATATGCACGTACGTGTTTTCACTTGGAAACAAGACAAGATGGCGAGGCAACGTCACTGGCTCTAGAACCTCTCGCTTACACCACACCGCACCGCACACAGGAATCAGGAAGCAACGATGACGCTCGCAGAGACAGCGACCTTCATCTTCACTGACGTCGACGTGGCGCACCACTTCTTCGTGGTACGGCCGCCCTCGCAATCCCTGCTATCACAGTTGCGGACCCTACACCTCGACATCGAAACAATTGAGTGCGGCTTGCACCCGTCGCAGCACGACGCCTCATCATCATCACTGCCGTCTCTAGCACCAGGACAAGGCTGCTCCCGCTACCCCTGGGAGGCCCTCACGTTCGCGCTGACGGACACCACTAATAGCGTGGTGCCCAGTCTTGAAAACCTACAAATCCGGGTGCGGGACCCGGCGACGAGCCTCTCTGAGCGGCTTGCTTTCGCGCGCTTTTTTGATGGTACGTGGAGCGGTGGTGGCGGTAGTACTGGCGGCGGTAGCGGCGATGGACCAGTGGCGGCGCAGCGGAGGCGGAGGCTGACGGTGGAGTTTCCCCGTCCTCGTCCTCCCGACGGTAACGGGAGACGAGCGAATATGGACTACACTCCGTCGGGGTATTGGCTTTCGGACATTGTGGAGGCGCCGTACTCGCTCGACTTCTGGAAGCCGCCCTTCACATTCCGGCGGACGGGGCGGAGGCCCAAGCACACCTCGTATCCTCACCGCGGTATTGTTCGCCGTTCAGATTGGCGCCCGGCTTAGATATTAGGATGATAATGATCACGATAATGATGATGACGATGATGAAACGGTGTTTATTCGACAGCTGATGCTGTAGCGTCGCATAGTCATAATGGAGTGAAACAGGGCATAAGCGGTGAATATATTAATGTATCTTTCTAGCCTACAAGGAAGTATATGTCTTGTCTTGAGAATTAGTGTAATAACGTCCAAGTGTCCCATCATATGAAGCGACTAGCGCTTTGATCGATTTCCTGCTACCGGAGCCATATACTTTGTAAGCCTACCAGTACCGGCCCCTGAACGACATTTACACCTAGAAAGCCTAAGACCTAAGAACAATCATCGTATCGCCCCCTTTCCCCTTCTACCCTGCCGCCCCCCCTTCCCTTTTTTTTTTTTTTTTTTTTTTCTTTCTCTGTCAACTCTGTGAAGATGTGCACCCGTGTCCAATACCTAGATCTGTAACCCTATATGATGACCACCCCTCCTGATTCTGAAAGGTGTCCTGTAAGTATTCTAGTGTGAATTAATCCGCGATGGTCAGTCGATAACGGTTTGGGCCTCGAACTCGGACATAGTATTCGTATAGGTTCGGTGCGTGGCCATGGTCGCGATTACTATAACGTGTCACGAGACTGAGCGGCGTTGTTCCCCAACAATTCGACATCTCGAACCGCGCGCCGTGAAAAACCAGGGCCGATATCACGCGCCGGGCATGGACCTTTTCCAAGGACAACTTGGGTGACCTCTCGTCGTAGAAGTAGGCCACAGCTAAGAGAAGCGGCGTATTGCCTAGAGGATTCTCGACATTCGGGTCGGTGCCGGCTTTGAGCAACATGTCGACGATGTCTGCCTTGACGCTATTACGGGCCCTATCTTTTTCTCCGCACCACGACTCTAGGACCCAGAGCAATGGTGTCCCATGCTCGTCAAACCACCCGGCCTTACGCGGCGGGTTGACGACTTGCCCGCCCTCTTCTAGCAGCGCTCGGAGAAACGCGAGCTGCATCCGGTCTTGGACTTCCTTGGGTGGCATGGCCTTGATGTACACGCTCTGAGGGACGAATTCCTCTTGAATCGCGCGCCGGAAAAACGGCATCAAGTGACTTTTTTCGGAAGAATTCATCTCGACTCGAGCGCCAGCCCTCAGCAGGTGCCACGCCGTCGAGAAGTTCTCAGGAGGCAAGCTTGGTAAATGGGTGTTCTAAAGCCATCGTGAACACTCTTATCCGCTTCTTCTAGATCAGCACCGCCCTCCACGAGCAGCCGGATGACACCCTCAGAGTCCCAGCACTCGCTCGCATATGTGAGCGGACTGTCCCTCGTTTTCTTTGCCATCAAAGAAGGATCGATCTCAAGGGCCCGACGCATGATGTCCTCCATGCCACGGGCAGCAGCGCAGTGTAGGAAGGTGGGACCATGACCAAACTCCTCATGGTTGTCTGATTCGTAGGCCATCTGCATCGGAGCCCCACGGTTGAGGAAGATATGGGCAGTGGTGGTATGCTCACTGCATAATGCATGGTGGAAGGGGAACCAACGGGGTATATAGTCCATGGTCTCATAGGAGACGGGTCTATTGTGTTCTACGCAACGGCAGATACCAAAGGAAGGCGTATCCATCTTAGCTCCGAAGTCGAGGAGCAGCCTCACCATGTCGTCGTTCCCCGCCTGGGCCAAGAATTGCAACTACACCGAAACCAGAAACCAAGGCAATCGTAGACATGGACCTGACATCTTGAGTGAGGGCCCTATAGTACTATAGCAAGTACTTCGAAATGTGCGTAGTACTCTGAACCAATCAGTCGTGACACCTGTCGATGCTATATCCCCCCCTTTTTACCCCTACCAAATTTGGTAAGACCTCTTCCTATTGAGTTATCAGTGACAGCTGATAAAATACAATGACGCCAAAGAGCTTGCAATCGAGGTTGGAGAAGTAAAACCCGGTGCTTTTACCTGTTCAAAATTCTGGAAACACAATTGCCATCAATACGAGCGTTACAAAATGCTCTACTGATATCTCGAAGACATACTTTAGCAGCGTGGTTCTGCGAACTTAAACTTGCTCAACTGAGATGAGTTTTGGTTCATCGCTCGTAATAGAAAACACCAAAACGTTATATGGTGGGATTACTGAGGACACATATGGTGGCACCTTGCAGTCAATTATGAATCGTATTCATATACGCACATCGAAAACGCGCTGATACCGAGTCGTCTCGGACTTCCCACTGAGCAGAAATACACGATTGCCCACATCGAATAGCACACTAAACACCACTCTTGGTCGGCGTCTCCACATGTAACTTAGGCTTAAACCTAGTGAGGCCATGTAGACCGAACCGCCGTCCTCGAATCTCCTATCGGCGGTCTACGCTGAACTCATGGCATCCTCGCCATGGACAACTCCAGTGGTAGGATCTCGAGTGTGTATATCTCGGCGGCAGAGATAATAACGCCTGGCTTCTCAAAATATCCGTGTCATACAGTTCGTGATCGGCTGCCTTCCTCAGTTCTTGCCGTCGCCACCGATCCTCTCGAGAGCTTCCAACATGACGACGGAGTTACCTCGAATGACCTGCAACCGTCTTCGTTAGTCCCAAGACTGATAGCAGTCGCGTGTATAGGGCTTGATGACAAACGTACCACCATACCTAACCTAACCTTCTCGCCTCCGTCCTTCTCCTCCACGGCATCGTCCAGCACAATGTTTAGAAAGACCTAGCTCAAAGGGTGGTGTCAGCGCAAGTTGCAGAGGCGAAAGCGGATACGCATCGACATCGGCGAAGTGTAGGGGTCGACGAAGTATAGGGGGCCTTACATCGTAACCGCGCAGGATTCCGATGACCTTGCGGCTGCCGTTTAACTGGACGAACAGTCTCTTGTCGAGGTACTGCACGAGGCTTGGTCAGTCGAGGTCTGGAAGTCGAAGTCTGGGAGCACAGTAGGTAGGAGCTGGGAGCTACTACGCTGGGATAGATCACGTACCTTCTTCAGTTCGGGCTGCGCGGGAGCCATGTTGACAGTGTTATTGAGGGAGGGGAGAGAAACAGATTGTTTTCCTGTCTGTCTGTCTGTCTGTTCTGTACCGTCTGTTCTTGTCTCGTAGTGGCTCAAACACGCGACGGTCTGGCAATAGTTTAGGTAGTCAATTAGCGGGTTTGTAGGTTGATGTTAGCGGCGTAGGGGTGAAGCTTTGGCGCTGATAAGATAAGAGCTAGCCCAGTTCAGCAGTTGCAACCCCCAAAACCTAGGTAACTAACGATTCCTTATCGATAAAGATTACAGGTACCTCCAGCTCTTTAGTTAGGTACCTAAGCTGCTAACATTGAAGGTACCTACTCTAAGTCATACTTGGCTAAGCCTTGAGCTTCCATCCCGTCTTCATCGTCCGCGCAATTTGTTTCAAGTTCCTAAACATAATGAGTTCCTTTGGAGCGAAGCGTAAGCCGCGAAAGATCACAGTGCAAGAAGACGATGATGATTCCGGCTTGGGAGCATCCTTAAATACTCAAGCCGAACCCCAGCAGCAAGAACCGCCCCCCCTACAAGCTACCTTCAAGACGAGGAAGCCACTCAAGCAATCGTCGCTGCGCAAGAGCATCAACATAAACGACGACGACCACAACAATGACTCCAATATAGAACCGGCAGCAGGTGGAGGTACCGCTCGTACAAAACCCACAGATAACGCCGCCGAAGACGATAATGACGAGGGTGGCGGTGCCCCTTTACGCGTCCGCCCCCAGCTAGGGAGGTCCGCATCGACGAAGACGAAGAAGCGCGCCTCCACCGCATCGCGACTGTCGTTCGGCCCCAGCGAGATCGGAGCCGGCGATGGCTATGATGACGAGGACTCTCTGATGCTAGGCGGGGAAGTGTTCACGCCGAAGAAGACTTCCACCACTGGTAGCAGCAGCAACAGTAGCGGATTAGGACAAGCGGCGGTCGAGAACAGCAGCGCCTACAAGAAGCGCATCCCGAAGAGGAACCTACCAGCTCTCGGGGGGCTGGCCCTGCGCTCCACTGCTGATGGCGACCGGCTCTACAGCAAGGAGTACCTGTCGGAGCTGCAACAGTCGACGCCCAACACCCCGCAGCCGAAGTTATCTGCCGCCTTCGATGCTGGTGCCGACGGTGATGATGGAATGATGTCCCTCGACCCCTCGGAGCTCGAGGGTGCCATGGTCGTCGATGACAATAGCACCGCGGTAGCGCCCCGCCAAACCGAGATCTTGACCGAGGCGCAGATCCAGGAGAAGAAGGAGCGGCGGGCGCGGTTCGCCAAACAGTTGCAGTCTCGAAGCACAGGCGACGATTTCATCTCCCTATCCGATGACGACAATAACAACAATAACAACGACCGGCGGCAGGTCGGCGACTCATACCTCAGCGTCCTGTCGACGCGGCAGTCCGGTAGCAACAGTAGCAAGAAATCCGAATCGACACGCCTCGTCGCCGAGGATGAAGATCTCGGCGAGGGCTTTGACGCCTTTGTCGAGGACGGCGGGCTTTCGCTGGGTGCCAAGGCGGAACGCGAGGCCCGGCGCAAGCAGCGCGCACTGATGGCGGATCTGATCAACACAGCAGAAGGAGGCGGAGGCGGAGGCAGCGCCCCAGCACTGCAGGGAGGGAACATACCAGCTCCCACCGCCGAAGACTACCCCTCCGACGACTCCGAAGCCGAGCGCCACGCCGCGTACGAGGCGGCGCAGACGCGGCGCGGCATGGACGGGCTAGCAGCGGAGCGCGAGGCGCAGCAGCGCCGCCTACAGCGAAGCACCGAGAAGGATGGCGTCGTGCCCGTGCCGCACCGCATCGCGCCGCTCCCGGACCTCAGCGTCCTCGTGCGCGACTTCGCCGAGAAGGTGCGCCGCCACCGTGACGAGGTGGCCCGCACCCGCACCCACATCGCCGCCCTGCGCGCCGAGCGGGACGCCGTTGCCCGCAGAGAGCCTGAGGTCCAGGCTTTGCTGGACGAGGCGGGGGAGCGATATCGGAGGGCTGTTACTGGTGGTGGTGGTGGTGGTGGTGGTGTTGCCGCTCTTGGCGGTAGTGAGGAGGGAGATGCGAATGGGAATGCGAATACGTATGCCAATGGAGAGGGGGACAGGGGCAAGGATAAGGATGGTGAGGATGGCGATGATGTTGACAGAGGTGGAGTTAGAAGTGCAGATGATGGCAACGCGGCCGCCGAGAGGGCGAAGTCGCTGCTAGATCAGATGAGGATGAGCGTCGGCGGCGGTGTTGGACCGCCCGGGACACCCCTCGGGGCAAGGGGGCTCGAAAGCTTGGGCACGACGCCGGTGAGGCCATCACGGGCAACGGATGAGGCGGAGGAGCTGTGAGAGTCATAATGTAGAGCAAAGTGGCACAGAACAGAACAGAACAGATTAATACTATGATACCCCTGATTTGCATAGCTGGGCCAATCGACTCATCTCTACAACTTGTCAAGTGATCCAGTAAACTTTGCAGGGTTTTCATCATGAGCTATTCTTTTCTCCTTTTTTTTTTTTTTTTTTTTTTTCCTTCTTCCAATCTTTAGTGTATTCTCCTTTAGATGAGACACACTGGCTAGCATTGACGTGAATGGTTGGCAGAGTCTATCTTATCGAAGCATGTCACCAAGTTGTACTGTACACATAGGCTTATAAGACTTGGAGGGCGTTCAGTTGAACGATAATGTTGAAATATGTACATTCTTTTCTAGGCGACGATGACGATGACAATGACAATGACAGATGACAATAGTTGAAAACCCCTTTGTAACAGACATAAACAATATTTCTGACATCCTCCAAATTGATCCTCCTGTTCTGTCTGGGAGATCAAAACTTTGAAGATCAAGCACCCTGTGGCGGCGTAAGAGATATATCCAGTGCTGTTCTCTCATCTGGATGCACCTTTTTGTTCTTCTTGGCCATCTCAAGTAATACAATACACTCACACGCTCTAGTACTCCTACTAATTTAGATAAACAGTTACACGAGGTTTTTGACCATCAGACCACGATTACACACAGATCGCGTACGCAATGGCAGGCGGTTTGAGGATCGGAGGACTAAGAGTAGGCGGCAAAATTGCAGTGAGTGCTTAGCTCTCTGCCATCGCCTTGTCAGCCTTTGAACGTCGCCTCGCCTCGCCTCGCCTCGCCTGCCCCTGGTTTGATCCATCGGGAACCACCGCCCAGCACTGGTATTTGCCTTTTGCTAATTTTTTGCATCGAATATATTAGGTATCCCTCACGTTCGTTCTGATCCAGTTCGGCAGGTAAGGAAGGTGTGCGTTGCTAACTTTTCCCTTTCTTACTTACCCCCCTGGCCGCCGCCTCTCGAAACACCGGCTCCGATCACTCCGGGCAGCTTCTCCTCGCCGATGCCGAACAGCAGACTGACAGAAAAGGCGATGGTGCCGACAAGGGCAATGGTGACGCCGGCAAATAGCCAGAATGGTGTGCTGACGTCAATCTTCTGGCACGCCGCCCCACCCCAGCGGTACAGGCTATCGCGGCCGCGGCTATCCTTCTCCGTCGTGTGCAGGCAGCGGCAGACGTAGCACGCGCTGTCCTTGCCGTCGTCCTCGTCGTCTCTCTTGGCAACCGAGGATTTCTTCTCGGAAGTGCCGCCCGTCCACTTGGCCGCGCACGCGCCGTGGCCCGAGCAGCTCGACGTCCCCGACATGCAGGCGTCGTACGACGCGAAGCACGCCGGAATCGGAGTGTTGCTGGACTTCTTGGCGGCGAACGAAAACGCGGGCGTTGTGCCGGTCGAGTCTTCGCCGTCGTCGTCCTTGTCGTTGCTGGTGGTGGAGGATGCTGGCGCGACCTTGTCGTGTTCAGTCAGGACTTGCTCCTGCGCGAGCCCGAACTGGCGGCGGCGCAGCTCGTCGTTGAAGTCGGACGGCGACGAAGGCGCAAGCACGAGGATGACGGTCTCCATCTCGCCGCTGGTGGCCTGGGATTTGAGGGTAGCGAGACTGTTCCCTAGTTCAGTGATGGCTTTCGCGTCCTAGTTGCCGATGTCCGTGTTAGTAAATGATCGGGTGAATGAACATGATCCTCGGCTAT
Organism: Diatrype stigma; assembly: GCA_022225965.2. Lineage (NCBI taxonomy): Eukaryota > Fungi > Ascomycota > Sordariomycetes > Xylariales > Diatrypaceae > Diatrype > Diatrype stigma. The sequence continues at coordinate 89,874 of JAKJXP020000016.1, read as the reverse complement.
TGAATTTGCCCGAAAGTCATCGTGGTCAGTACGGACGAGTCGATGCCTACCTTAACCGCGTCATATTGTAGATACTGCGTCGTCTTTCCGTTCCAACATTTGCTGTTCTTGGGGTCAATAGCTTGTGCGAAAGCACACTTGCCCTTGTCCTCGGCCGGCAAGGAGCTCAGGCGCGGCGACGTGAAGGAGAGGTCGACGCTGGAGGTCGTGGCACGTAGGGTCTTGCGCTTCTCGTCGGTGACGCCGGAGAAGGCGATGACTAGCTGCTTTGGTTCGGCGGCATCTCCCTCGGCGGCGAAGAGCGGCCGCGTCGGCTTGCCGAATTGGTTGATGTAATCGACGGCCTCGGCTTCGTGGCTCGAGAGCTGGCCCAGGACCGAAGGTTGTTCTGGGGTGCTGAGGCGCTGGAGGAGGACAGCCTGGGCTAGCTCATGGGGTATCGAAGGAGTGGAAGAAGATGATGATGTCGTCTGTTTGGGTTGCCGGAGAATGTAGGCCTCGGCGTTGATGGGCTCGTCGGACGAGCCTGCACTTGCGATGCCAGCTAGGGCAGGTAGGACGAAGCTGGTCAACAGCCTCATGGTATCGAACTGGATTCCCCTGGAAGTCGGTGGATTGTTGTTGTTGTTATTATCGCCGTTGTTATGGTAAGGAATGGGAGGTAGGGGAATGGCGTAAGAAAGGGGAATATGAAACTAACAGCGATGGATGTTGACGTGGGAGCTGTTTGATACTTACAGGCAGTCCCGGTAGGAGATGACGAGGCTACCTGCTAGTTGCGTTTCTGCTTGCTAAGTTGCTACGTAGGTAAGTACAGCAGCTACAGGTAGGCTACAGGTAGGGGTGTATGTATGTTCGGAGCTTGTAAGCGCTCTAGGTAGTAGCCGAGTACCTACCCCTAGTAGGTAGTTACCCTGCAGATTACTGAGAAGGGCACTCTACCAGATACGAGGTATGTATGTATGTATGTATACTCTACCCCCCCACACAGTAAGCTAAATCAGAACTTCGCCCTGAAAGCCATCAAACATGCACCGTCTGCGAGGTGCGTTTACCGGCGAAGTCTCGAAGACTACAGTGTATAGACTACCTACAGTGTATATCTGCAATGACTATTAGTACTGACTTACAGGCCGCATACAATAGTCGCCGCTGGAAGTCTCGAACGTTCAGTCGTGGTCGTGGTGCTGCCAACCTTCCACTGCCAACCAGTTACAGTCTCGTTGACGTCTCGTTGACATCCCGCTGCGCCGGTCTGATGTTTATTTATTCTACCCTATCTTTTCTCTGTTCTCTTTAGTTACCTAGTTTATAGTTTTCGAGAACGATAGGGAATCCAGTCCAGGCCCGAGTTTCCGGCGCAATAAATCATCACTACCTTGAGCCAGCCACTCAAGGAAGCGCCTGCGCGCAAATAATTCCACCCCACCGGCCTCTACACAATCACCACTTACCAGTCTGCCAGTCCACCTGAGGGTTACGACATACGACATACGACATACGGCATACGATATACGATATACGACACAACTGAACCCCGCCTGCGCTCGCTACTCACCTAACTCCGTCCGATATTGCAAGTTCGAGATCCGCCTCCTTGTTTGCGGCGTACAGAACACCCCGACTTGCGCTTCGTCCTTTCCGGCCGCCGCTTTCCTGCTGGCGTGCCTCGACCGAGCTGCCCGTCATGTTCCGCCTGTTTCGCTCTCGACTCCCCCTGATATCTCTTGGCCGCCGGGTCAATGCCACATCGCACTCCTCCTCGCCCGAGATCATACGGGTACAGCACGTCAAGGTCCGAAGGAAATGGTTCAAACCCACGTGAGGAAGCCCAGTCCCGGCTGCCTGTTCGAGGGGCTTCGAAACTACTGTGAAGCGTATATTGACATGTCGCCTGTAGGAACTTCGCTGTCGCCGTTCTTATCTACTATGGCTGCTATCAAATATATTCCTCCGCCGTCCTTGGCACCCTGGGGCGCTGGCTGGACGAGGAGGAGGCACAGGTGTCGGAGGCGGATCGCAAGGAGTTAGAAGAGGAAGAGGGGGAGCTTTTCTTCATCCCTCTGCCCTTCACCACTAAGCAGGTCGAGCCTCTTCCCTATAAGGGTTCCGACCCAGAATGGCAGACCTTTATCAAAATGAGCAAAAATCCACGTCACCTGAGAGAGATCGAACGTACGTACCCCTGGTCCAGTTGGCCGATCACCACGAAACTGACCCTCGTTGTAGTTAAACTCGCGACAGTATGCCGGATGGCACTAGAGTTGAGTCCTGCCGTGTCGAGGTACGGCAAGGATCCGAAGATCGTCAAGTACATGATAGATATTCAATATCCACACAAGCCACCCCCGACATTTGTGAGAAAAGGGTTAGTGAACTTGCCCCTATTGGCTACTTTACAGGTTCGAAGGCTCATCTACTACACAGGATCTGCCTTGACGATGACGGCATTTCCATCGAGGACCGACCTGTCAGCTCGCTGGATGTATTCCGCGTCAGACGTACCCTCTGGCCATCTCCCCTCGCTATGTCATTGTGGAGCTTTACCGGCGCACTGATGAAGCAGAACGCCGCGGCCGTATCCAAGGCCGTCGGCTTTGAGACACAAGACCAGCCGAATGCGACCGTACAGCAGACCTTTGAGCAGGTACAGAAGCAACTCCAGCAGTCGCAAGTAAAGCCCGACTCAAAATCACCAGACTCGCTCCCACGGACGCAGTCCCAAGGACCTGATGGTTCATCATCAGCCCCAACATCTTCTAGCACACCTCGAGCAACTCCGGGAACACCAAGTGTGAACCAAGCTCTGCCTCCTTCCCCGAACGCCTCCGACCGGAGGCAGAAAAGCGCACGAGAGATCTACGCTGTCAAGATGGCGCAGGAGCATACGAGCGGGCCTTGGCAAGCGTTCAAGCAGAAACTGTCACAGACCTGGCGCCCGCTTCACGACTACCCCCCACGAGGCTCTGTCAGTGTAAGCGGGATCGTCGAGCTCGATATGCCACGTGCGAGGGTCACGGTCGAGGCCTTCGCCTGGTGGGATCCGAAGACGGAGAAATTCGACGGAAGGTCCTTCTACATCCGTTGGCGGTCGATACGGCCGAAGGTACAGAATCCTCTACGGTGATGGATACGTCCAAATCTCCCTCGAGTCTCATCGACTAGGTTCTATAGCGCATCCCCTCCCCAATTTTCGTATTGATCTGGTTCCGTGGCGTTCAGGGTAGGATAGGATACAGAAGGGCCTCCGCGAGCAAGGTTGGCCAAAACTCAAAAAGGGGTGCCATCTTTAGATTAGGCTGGGGCTGGAGGGTTCATCATCAGGAATACAATTCATACAGCGGCGTTGGTTCTACCAACATGGCGTTGACATTGCCTTTTTTATTTTTCTTGCAATGATTTCGGTGTGAGAGGTTGACTTCAGCAAGCGGGTTTCGTCTTTCAGTTGAGGTGTATAACGATAGATACCCTACATAGGCATGCAAAGCAAGTTAGAGAGAGTAAGGGGTGACGCTTGTCCTCCATCCTGAGTTGCATGCGACGCAGTTTTTTCTTGTTTCCAATAGGCCCAGTTTCCATACCGTTTTGCGTTCATATTAACTAGGTACTAAACTGTAGAGAAAGGAACAGAGTTCATATTGAGCTAGTGATATCCTGAAGACAGGAACCCCACGCAGACCAGAAATACCCGTGGGTCCCTTGATCCACGGGGAGACAAGATAGAGAGTAAAGGCCCCTCAATGAGAAAGATAGACACAGCTGCTTATACCCCTGGACTAGAGCTCAGTCCCATCAGTGAAACCTGTACCTTCACCACGCCCCGAGGACCCATCCGCTTTAGTCGTCACCTCGGGGTATGGCACGAGATCCGGAGCATAGACCGGTAAAGCCGAGGGGTCGTCGGGGACCTGCACTTCGTTGCTGACAACAGCCACGAGGAGATCGTCGACCTCGTTCCGCCTCTTTTCGAGCCTCGTGCCGTCTCCGAGGATGACCTCCCAATGGAGGCTTTTCTTCAGATATGCCGTCACATCGCGGGGTTGTAAGCTGTCGAGGAGCCCGGCGAAGTACCGCTCGGCGAGGGCGATGGTCAGGGGAATTTGACCCGTCACTTGCTGTCGGCCAGCCCGGCCAACTTTGCATTTGGCGCACTGCGATGTTTGTTCGAGTCAGCTAATCATTACTATATCTACATCCCAATCCGAGAAGCGACCAGAACGACGTGGAACACTATCTAGCCATGAAAGTGGAAGTCTAAGGTAGACACATGCTTACCCTCGTGCCCTCCTTTTGGCCGAACGTAGAGAACGTGCCCACGTGGTTCGGCGACGCGGGATACAGGATCGGATTGTCCTCCTCGACGGGGCCCAAGAATACATGGACCGTGAAGTCGCCCCCGAGCACATACTTTTGCGCCTTGATGTTGACTAGCCACTCCAGGTACTTGTTCGACGGTACGAGCTTCTTCAGATCGCGGTCGTCCGGAAGCTGGACGCTGGGGATCTTCACAACAGGGGCGGCGGATGCACCGCCGGCGAAAGACGGCAGCGCACCGGGCCGAGCCGGTGGGGCCTTGTTATCGGCTACCTGCAGCAGGGTGGCCGTGTTAGATGGCGCATCGGCCTGCGCCACTTGCGAAAGGGTTTCGGCCCGGTCGCGCAGGAGGCGGGACGGCTCCGGTGACCCGGCCTTCTCCGCGCGAACCATCTCGGCGAAGGAACCCTCGGGGTAGATCTTCTTTAGGTTGTCGACAATGCTAGCCCGGTATGCCGCGCCGTCGTTGTATAGCCAATCCTGCGTTTCGGGATACGCGTAGCCGAATGTCTTGGTAGTCCTGACACCCTCCGAGTCCCAGAAGTCTGTGTTGTTCTTGTAGAAAGGGGCGAGAGGCGTACGGGTGTCTTCCTCGGACCCGGCACTGGTTATGAACGTCCCCCAGGCCGTGACTTGTCGGCTGACATACGGGTCTTTCGCGCCAGGCACATCGTGTAGACCCTGCCAGATCGCAAACAGACGATCGACGTTACTGTAGAGCGATTAGTTGGTGACCTGACAAAGCTGGCCATGCATGGAAGCTATGTCTGCTCTATATGGTGACGTAGGTGCTTACCAGTGATGCAACCAAAAGATGGGATCAAAGGACGCGATGGCAGGGTCGGTCATATGACCTTGGTAGCTACCGAAGCCACCCGACAGGTTGTGAAGAGCATTGTGAATGTCCTCGACGCTACCAAAGCCAAGCAGCCGACCTGCCTGATCTGCGCTGCGATCTGGGTCCCATTGGTTATGGGTCATGGCTCGGAAGCTATCGTAGGACTGAAGGATGTACAGAACCCGCTCCGTCAGGTTCCCTTCCACTGGGACCCGGCTGTTGACATCACGAGAGAATGGGGTCAGGTTGGCAATGAGCACTTCGTTACGCTTCTCCGGGCTCAATGTTCCACTATTGGGGTCGTAGCGCTGGGTCGTGGCTTTTCCGTGCACCTATATCCCGACGGAAGTTAAGACAGTTGGACTTGAACTACAGATTTCAACATCACGACGGGGGCCTGAAGGCGCGTAACCATCATGACAATCGTGACATACCTTGAATTCAGTTGAAGTCCCTGCTGGGAACTGGTATGCGTAAAGAGGGTTGTCGATCTCGACGACTGAACCCTCCGCAGTCAAGCCGTGAGCTTTGCTCAATGTTGCCGGCATTGTCACGCTGACCTTTCCAGTAATCATCGCCTCTTCAGGAAAAACTGATCGGTCTCTTCGAGCCCAATCTAGACAGAGACCCGTTAGCAAAGGCGAAACAGCCTGGTCAGTGTAATTTGAGATGTGTATGATCAGCAGGCTTGAGAATCTTCTTACCCCAGTACGGTATACGGAACAGTTTAGCTGCTGCAATATACCGATCTTTACCCTCCGCAGGAGTGAACTGCTGTACGATGTCGTTGATGATATCATGGAGGGTAGACTGAGACAATCAGCGGCGGCTCCAGTCATGATCAAATGGTCACCTTACTTCGAAAAGAGCTAGGTACGGTCGGTGCCATGTCAAGAAGAGGATAGAACTGTGGGTACAGAAACCAGTGGGCTCATCGTTAGGAGCTTTCATGTCTTCGAGCTTCTGGTTCCATGCTTTGTTTGGCCATATATCATAGGGAACGCCATGGATGCCTTGAACAAACGTGAGCAAGGGATCTGGTATGTTCCGGGCTGATGACTACGTACCGCCTATCTGGAAGTAGGAAAGCGAGTCATCTTTACTCTTCCTCTGGAACTCGCTCAGTCCAAGAAGATAAAGATTCCAAAGGTCTTTGTTGCCCTGGAAGTCCCTGATTTCCTGTCGGATCACAGGTGTCTCTAAGACTTATGTCAGACTTCGTGTGTACTTGAAGGAAGGATGTGGAGAGTTGGAATTGCAAAGGCCTATTCATAACATCTCATCTCTGATCTTACCTCCCGGAGCCAGTGCAATACCCATTACGGGCTTGGGGCCGTGTTCTTGAGGATCTGACATTGTGTTTGTGTAATGACACTGAGGGGAAGAAAGGCTCGGCTAGGCTTCGTGCAGGCAGTGGGCCAGGAAGTATTAAATAGGGGGCTGCGGAAGAAAGCCCACCGCACATTTAAGAAAATCGAATCAAGTGACAACAACATAGTCTAGGTCAGGCGAACTCGACTACCTCGAATCAGAGAATACGATTCGATGATCACCCCGGAATATATTAAGGCTGACGACGCCACGTTCCCTTCATCTGTGGGGGCTCTAGGATTATCCTCACCATCTTGATTCTTCCTCAATTGACCTGTTTAATATTTCAGCCAGGTAGCCCCTGGTAGCCTGTGCTCGCTCTCGCATCTTGTTCTCCAAGTGCTCCTACCGAATACTGCTGATGGCACATCTTCTGTCTGCCAAACTGCATAATCCAATAAAATTGAGCCTTTTCACAGGAATAAGTTAATATACCTCGCGTCGTGAAATTTGGAACCTTGCAACTTGGCAGTCATACCACGTCAGACTTAAGGCTGGCGTAGGCTATGCTCCCTCGCGTGGATCGGTGCATTATAAGTCTCACCATTGTAAATCCTAGTTTCTGTTTGACGTGTGACCTGTCTAGGACTTCGGCTCTGTGCTTGCTATAGGCAACAATGTTGGAGAATTACGAAGTGATACAAACGAGGTCAGTCGGCTCACCGCATATCAGCCGCAGTAAGAACGATAACTAATAGAAATCTGAGATGGCCGATGAAATTTTCAGATTCCACGTCGTATAGCTCGACCACGTGTCAACTTTCTGAAGCTTATATGATAAATACCGTGGGTGTAGGCATTCAAGTTTTAACATAGTACTTTTCGGTCTGGAACAAGGCTGCATATAAGTCTGATGCAAGAGATCGACGGGCATTCGTCTCGTCATCTGCCATGCGAGGAAGGAGTTCAAAGCTGCGTAAGTGGCGTTGCCGCAGAAGAGACCCAGAGAGTCGCACTTGAAAAGCCAAACGTTCCAGGCTCTGTTGGTTCAGCCTAGTAAAGTGATTCTATTGGTGTCAGCAAGTTGAGTTTACTGACATGGCTGGTGCTCTGTACTTTCAATAGCTGGTAATCAAACCCATGAACTGTGGTAGACGTACGTTCTTGAAGTAGGAAACGTCACGTATGCTCATGGCTCCGTGTAACGTATAGCCCGATGGAGGCGGTGAGCCCTAAGGAACGCCACTGCTTGAGGATGGGTGATACAAAGCGATTGGATTGGTAAGGACATCGTGACTACTACACCAGACTAAGCCTTATACCAGAAAGATACGACTTGAATCTAGATTGACCGACTCATGACAAGCCCTTGAACCGCCCACTTATAGCCGCGTGTCTCAGAACACAACATGTAGGCTTGCTTTTCCGATTTGTTGGAAGTGAAACTCGGAAAAACATGGCTAACATCAGACTCCATCTCTAGTAAAGGAGGATGACAATCATGTCATAATCTCATACAGTTTATCGCCAAATTCTGTCGGTCATAGAAGAGACATGCTCGGGATATTGCCACCTCGCATGATACTATCGCATTGTATGTAGGCGGCACGGCTGGGGACATGGAATCATCCCCGAATATACCACACCAAATTACAATGGCGCCTTCTGAATACTGGTTGTGCTCGGATATCATGCGTCTGGCATGGTGCTATGAGATCAAGTCGAAGAACTGTAGGGAGGGCCCTTACTCCACCAGACAGTGAAAATGGCGAGAAGTCATCTTACATTTACTTATAAAGCGCCATGAAACTGTCCGTTACAAACCGTCGTGGCCTAGAACCATATTTAGCTTCGTATATTGTGCTTATAGTATATGAAATTCTAAATATAAAAGTAATGTTGGATCTAGAGAATTTGGATATATGGGGCCAATAGTATGGCGAGGTGATCAATCTTAGAGGAATCCCCAATTGAAAGGAACGTACTAGCTAATATACAACTTGACCTACTCACATGGTACTTGATAAAGGAATTGAGTAACTGTCAGGATGAAGCGTTATTTATTTCCTCATCTATGATATGCCCTCATTTGGCATTCTTCTGGCCTTACCAGAATGCGGTCTGGACCTCCATTTAGGCTTTACACCGTATCCGACATCCACAGTCAATCACAATAGAATATAAACGGCTATCCTAGCCTGGGAGATTCAACAAGTTGATGTCCAGAGCAACCCCTATTTCTCTCCCCTATCGCTCTTGTCGCTATTGGACCGCCAACTAGTTCTCGCCTTCTGGTAGGCGTTCTGGGGAGCATTGCCGGCGACCTTGAGCTTGGTGGTCATCCAATCGACGTAGCTCGACTTGGCCTTCTGCTCGACCTCCCGCTCCATCTTCTGGACTTCCCCCTCGGTCAAGTCCCCCTGCTCCCGCTCTGCACCGACACCTTCAGTCTCCCCCTTGTCATCCTCCTTCTTCTTCCCAGCAGCCGCCTCACGCTTTTCCTGCTCCTCCCTGCCCTGGCGCTCCAGCGCGTGTGTCGCACGAGCGAGCTCTTCCGCATCGACATCTTCGAAGCCGACGCGCTTCAGGATGGGACCGGTCGCATTGCGATATAGCGTGTGGCCTTCGACGAGGTCGCTGACATCGACGTTCTCGACGCCCGGGACATGAAGCACGGGCTGCAGGCCGGCTACGCCATACTGTATGCTGCTGCTGCGGTATAGAAATGCGAGGATGTAGTCGCGGGTGCTATAGGCGTTTACGACACGGCCGGTGACGACGGCGCGGACGCGTCGCCAGTCGGCGCTGCCGCAGGGCGCTGGTGTGCCAAGTAGTACGGCATTTTCGACAAGGCCGAAAGCGCGCCGCTCTGCAAGCTGTTGCAGGCACGCGTACACGACTTTGGCGCCGAGCGAATAGCCGACGAGGGTGACGGGGCGTTCGCCTTGGGCACGGTTGACGAGGGCGTCGGCAAGCACCTCGCCTGCCTTCTGCGCCCGGTGGTTGGCCACGCTCCACGGGTTGTCGATAACGCGGCTGACCTTGACGAGCGCGAGCGGCCACAAGCCCGCCGTAAGCGCCGCAAAGACAGTTCGCTTGATGATCTCCGTCCGCGCTACCGACCATGCCGCCGACGTGATCATGGTAGTCAGCGCGCTGCCGAGCTTCATCAGCGCCTCCAGCTCGAAGCGCAGCGCGAACGTCTCCTGTCCGCCCCCGACCACATGCCATGGCTCCACCACATCGTCCTTGTCGCTGAGCCAACCCGAAATGCCGATCGCCACGCGCAGCCGGCGGGAGTCGTTCTTCACCCGCCCCAGCTTCCTCTCGCTAGCGTTGACGGGGACGAATCCGAAGTCCTCGACTTCTCTTGCGTACTGGTCCATCACCTTACTCGTCATGCGTCCGCCATAGGCCCCGAATAGCCCGCCGACTAGGACGCTGCTTCCTGCGAGTGTGCCGAGGTAGCCTGCGGTGGCGGTTGCGCCGAGACCGATTCCACCCATCACGGTACCAATGCCTGCGGCCAGTAGGGGAGCGGCCAACCCACCCGTGATACCGATAAGAGCTGCGCCTGCTACCCCTGCGAGGCCTACTTTCCACCTGCGAGCGGTGCTGTTCTCATCAACCTTCTTTTTCGTCTCCTCATCTGCCGTCATGTTCTCGGCCGCTTCTAGTAGACCACGTGCGACCTTGCTTTCATCCTCCGATAGCAAAGTGACTGATAAGCCTAGGCTAGTCGTAAGATATAGCATCAAGGTGCGCGAGTGTGATTTATAGTGCTCTAGGCTCAGCATCAAGAGAAGCACAGAATGCAAAACAAGAATCCGTTTCTCCTTGGCGTAACCTCGCAATGCTGTTTCGAGAGGCGGGTAGTGTTGTATGAGGGCCTCGTCGATTTCTTTGTCGTGTTGGCTGACTTCCTCTACCCGGTCTGGCTCATCGTTTGCATTGGCGGTACTAGGCCGTGAACTTTCAGCCTGTTCTTTTGCGGCATTTTTGGAGTTGACGACCTCCCCAACACGCAGTATTACGGTGTCTCTCCAGTCGTCGAAGAAGTTCAGAGCGGCCTTCTTGAGCGCGACCATTTTCTCCTCGCTCACTTCCTTCTCCCGCTTCGCAAGTTCCACCTTCTTCTTCTCAGCAATCTTCTCTAATCGCCTCTTTTGTGCTTCATCATCGAGCTTCTTCTCCCCTTCTCCATCGGGTGGCTCTTCAGACTCATCCTTTGCGGGGCCCGGAGACTCTTCCAAGTCGGTGCCTTTAGGATCAAAAACATCTAGAAGCTGCCTTCGCATGTGCTCCGTGATGTCACAGATGAGGACCGTGAGTGCAGCGCGATCCTCTGCAGACTCTAGGATAGTCGTCAAAGATTCGCCCTCCTCATCCTGCTTCTTGCCTTGTTCAGGACTGCCGCCTCGGAGGGCGGCATTTGCTTTGCGAAACATAGATGACATTCTCAGCACATCTGATATTACGGATCTAGAAATTAGAAAGCAATAGGCTGATGATGGCTGGATTGTCCGACGTTGTGATGTTAGAAGCAGTGCTATAATCCCCCCAACTCTTTGTTGTAGGTAGTTCCAAGGTTGCTACGATGTAGTTCGTTAGTTGGTTGATGACTTGCTGACAATAGTTGCTGACAATACTGAGCCCGCCTACGTCATCATCCGACGTCACAGCCGTACAGTCGTACAGCCATACAGCCGTACTACAGCCGTACCAAGACAAGAGGGACCGTGCCTCAAAGGTCCTTAAACTTCGACTTCTAAATTTAGAAGTGCTCGTATACATACACCCAGACATCCCCGTGGTAGCAACTCCAACACTTCAGCATCTTTCCAATAATTGAGGTATCTGCTGTAGAAGATTATTACTTCGCCGTTTAAGTCGTCAAGTAAGCACTTTATGAGGAACATGGCCTATAATACAGCTTCATAATCCCTTGCTCCGTGCCCACGTGGCACCTCCGGGCACTTCGGTTTTAACTACAAATAGTTACTTCGTACATATTACCTACCGGTACTAGTTAAAGACCTAAAAATCAAGGCACGCCGTCTAGCCGCATCCGATCCCGATCCCGATCCCGCCTTACCCGTTCAGTTTTGGATCCACCTCAGCTTGCCCCCAGGGCCCCTGACCCCTTAACTTATATTATAGACTGCAGTCCTGCAGTCCTGCAGTCCTGTAGCCCTGCAGCCCTCTAGGACGATCAAGACGAGAGAATCTCGAGAACTTCTTCGGTTGTCCGTCATCGTACAAACACACGTTGGCCTTCGTGATGTAGCAGATCGAACTGATTCGGAGGCTGTTCATCATTATCAGTGAGCCCTTCATCTCATTTTTTGAAGCCGGTGTCAATGGTTGTATGTAGGCTTGTTTAACTGCTAACTAGCGCACGCTTCAGGAGCGGGACATCAGTAAATAGTTACTTCGTACTGTTATACCTCGCACCCCCTTTTCCTTCCATCTCATGTTTTTCGCCTTTCGCAAATCAACTCTATTGCCAATTAACTGTTCATTATGCAGTACAATTCAGCAAAGATCAAATCAACTTTGTAGCTACTCACGCCTCTCCATTTATCTATCTACTTAGTACTTACATCACAGCAACAACAATACCGGCGACCCCTACGGCTTCAGCGACCACTACATGTTTCTGATGGACGGCGGCCCCCTGTCTGACATCTGAGAGGTTGTCTGCGACACACTCTCCGTACACGGCATGGCGGCCCCGACGAGCCACGCGAGCATGCCTACAAGCGCTCAATGACGACGATGCCGAGTTCTTCCTCGGAGGACTGAGCACGACTACTACTGAATCTAGGAGCAGCAGTACGGCCGTTGCGAAAAATAACAGCATGAATGGTAAAGTGGAGCGCCCTTCGTCGACATCGGCGGATGCCTTGGAAACGTCAGTTCCACCCCAAACCTCGGGGGCAGTATCTAGCATAACTTCCACGGACACGCCCGAAACAGCTTCAATAACAGTACGGTATCGTCAGAAACGACATCATAAACGAGTCGAGCAGAACGCTTTACGATTACAACTAAGGATAGCTTTGCTACTGCGATGCTGCTAATGGTAGCCTGGTACAGTCCATCATCCGTCGTGTAAAAGATTGTAGCCCTCGCGGAAGCAAGCCTAACGACATACTTCGTCATGGCTCATTTCATCTTTGTAATTCCCCATTCTACAGGATACCCATATTTTCGGGCGGTTTCGGCGTTCTAGACACCGCCTAATGATGCTCGCGAAACTTTCCTTACGCAGCCCATAGTACAACAAGCACAGTTGATCAACAAAGAGGGTATCAATTCATCTACTCATTTCCGTCCAGCACCTCCTAACCAACTCACCGCCGCGATTGCACGAGTATATCCGCCATCATCTATATATGGATCCTTACTTCTGTCCCCTCACATAACTTAGTAGTACTGGTAGTAGTGGCTGCTGATGCATATGAGAGTGCCAGTGCGGGTGCCAGTGCGGGTGCCAGTGCGGGTGCCAGTGCGGGTGCCAGTGCGGGTGCCAGTGCGGGTGCTCCATAAATCTCTACACTTATCACTATCCTCATCAGAAGCCACCCATGAAGCCCGCTCTCCCGATCCCTAGCCCCGTGTCCATCTCGAACCCTCGTATGCTTTCCTGCCAATTCTGCCAGTTGATGTCCTCGTCCATGTTGATGTCCACGTCGTTGACTGTTGGCGTGTTGGCTGCCGTGCTGTCGCCGCTATTGATATTGGTACTGGTACTGATATTGGTATTGTTGCCGCTGTTGTTGTTCGGCGCCGCGTTTTCGAACATGCTAGGCCATAGCCATGGCGGTGGATTGTCGTCCTGCATCAAAGCTGAATTCGCAGAGCCATTGCTGGACAGCGCGGTGGCATTATTGTTGCTATTACTATTGTTATACGGATTGCTTGTTGGCGATCTGAAGCCGCCGTTAGATATATTGTTCATTGGCTGGGCCTGCGTCGGGGTGCCGGCGGATGATGCCTGCTCCTGGCTCTGGCTAAATAAGGAGGAGTTAAAGAAGACTCGCTGTGCGATCTCATTGGAGGGGCTGCCGTCTAGACCGCCTGGGAACGCAACCGAAAAGAAATCTTCGGCGTTAAAGGTGGGTTGCCGCATTACGTGATCTATGTACTCGGATCGGAGTCCGGGTTTATCTGTCCCTTGCGGCTGGCGCTGAAACGGTTGTTGTTGTTGCTGCTGGTGTAATTGTAGCTGTAGCGGATTATTCGGCTGTGGCGGCGCACATTGGCCTCTGAGCGGCCCAAAATTGGTGTCCTCCCGCCGTCCCATCTTGGGCTTGTTGAAACCCTCCCTCCCCACTAGTGTCCGCCAGCGGTCGTGTGCCACTGTGTTGCGCACCGAGCTGGATAGGTGCTGGAAGCTCGCCGGTGCTGATCTGTTCGTCTCGTCGACATCGAGCTGCTCGGCAGCCTGCCCATCGTCTCTCAGCCGCCTGACCTCTGCCTCGCGATGCCGCTCCGCCTTGATCATCAGCTTTCGCAGGGGAATCCAGGCTGCGCTATGCGCAACAAGCTTGGCATGTTCTGAGGGTTCCGTGTCGCGGAAGGTGGTGTTCAGTGCCATCCAGGCTCGCTCCACCGTGGGGGTCCACGGCCGCCGACATATCTCGAGCAGCAGGTAAGCGACGGCATGCCATTGAGTGTATGTCTGGAAAAGCCACCGCCATTGTCGGCACTTGGGCTCCCCGTTTAGTAGCTTGTTGTACTCCACGACTTCGATGCAGGATGTAAACAGGCGGTCGCGGACTTTCTGGGAGAGCTCTTCCCCGGCGCGTTCCAAGTAGAAAGGTTGGTAGATCGCCAGGCTAAGTTTCGCCATGATAAGCCGCGCTATTAATGAGGCGGTCCAGTGCAGCGGGTTATGGTCCTTGCTCATGGATCCTCTGAAGTACTTCTCCTCGACCCGATCATAGATCTCGATGAGCGCTTCCTCCTTTTGTTTGGGCGTACTTTGCGTGTCGAAGGGGCAAGGCGCTATCGAACTAGTAGCGACATGCATCTTCCGGGCAAAACTGCAGACCTCGAAGCGGACGAGCGAGAACGTCATGTCCGTAGCGCCATGGCGCTCCTCGGGAAATTCGGTCATGTCTGGGGTAAGATCGCTGTCGTTGACATTCAGGGGCAATCGTGTGTCATATGTCCGTTCGCCGATGGTCAGTTCTGTGCCCTGGTCCTCGGCCGAGCGGAGATCGAGAAGACACATGGTCCACCAAAGGCGACGACGCATCTCTACATCAAAAGGTTTCAGTTCCGCAAAGTGCGTCCCCTCTCGGTGAAGACCGAGCGACTGGCCGATGCGAATGGCAAGTCCCGTAAGGGTCCAAGAAAACCTCGTGTCGTCGTAGCGTCGGACTAGGATGAGGAAGAGGGTGAAGGCCTGTGCCACGACAAGCTCCGAACAGGTCAGGAAGTCGGCCTTTGCTAGAGCTTGTTCTGTGGCAAATCGGAACTGGTTTATCAAAGTAGATTTCTCCGCGTTGAAGTTCAGTTGGACCTGAAATGTGAGTTAGCGTGTACTGACTCGGGGGAACGGCACTGAGGGTAGCTGCGTACCTCGTCCTCTTCCATTGAGGTAAGGGAAGCATAGTATATAGAAAACAGAAGCGCCTCTATCCCGGGCGATAAGTTGTTCATGCTGTTGCGGCTCTCGCGTATGATCTTGTTCATGGTTGGGACATGTAATATCTTCACCAGAGGGTCGACATTCTCGACGTAGACTTGCCAAATGAAGGGTATCTGCGATGGTAAGGGGTGTAGTTTTGATAAATCAACTTCTGATGATTTGTACCCCAGCACGAATCCATGGTGATCGCCGTGTTCGAAATACGAGTGATGCATGGGGACATTTGTAGACTCTTCGTCTGACTCTTCGCTCTCGTCATCGGTCAATTTCTGTGTCTCCGCTCGGAGCTCGGTGATCTGTCGAGATATTAGTTACGAAGCATTCTACAGATGGGAGCATGCATAATATTTGGTGGCCGCCCATCACATACTTCGTCGTTCAGCTTGGTCCAAAATGCATTACTGATGTACCGCGTCCTGCCCTTCTCATTCAGCACCAGCCTCCCTAATTCCTTCTGGGTCTCCCCCGTCGGACTTCTTAAGAGAGAACCTGGGCCCGACTCTACTGGAGAGGGAGCAATCATCGTTCTCGAGGTATCACCAGGCGAATTACTGTTCGAGGTATTACTCCCACCAGATATCCCGGTATTCATTCTCCTCCTTTCCCTTTCTAGTGTGTTCGTATTGGTGCCGCTGTTGTTGATGCCGTTATTGTTGCTATCAGCCGTAGCCTCCGGCGAGCCGCCATTGCTCGACGGATTCCTGGTACCCTCGAACTCTATCTGCCCGCTCAGGTCCTCGACGATGCCTTCGAGCTTCCGCAACCGCTTCATTAGCTCGATCTCGCGCTCGCTCGAATGCTTCGGCGGGGCGTTGGGATCCTTGATACGGGGCCGTCGCGGGGCGCGGCCGGGCGCCGGGAAGACGCATTGTATGTGGGCCTTGCGGCAGTTGCCACATGGCATGAACTTGTCACATCGCACTTTGCGGCGGCGGCAGGTGACACAAGATCGCGGGTTGAGAGTCGACGATGGCGTTGTGGTCGGGTCGAGCGTAATAGAGCCGCCCGGCGAAAAGGGGAGACCGGTGGTGGCTGCAGTGGTAGCAGGGACATAACCTGCCTGCCCAGGAGCAGGCGGCAGCGTGATCTGGTCCCGCAGCGTCGGCGTGGTGACAATTGGAGAGTTATCCGAGCTTCCGTCCGGTGAGTGACCAGAGGCCGAGGACACGTCCATCGGAGTCATCGCGCTGGTTTTGCGTGGCCGGGGTTGGGGTTGTTATCAGCTTGAATGGTGGAGGGGGGGAGAGTCCGGGCTGCCGGTGTGACCGCCAAGCCACCTTCAGAGTGTCGCAGCTAGGTACTTCGTAGTCCACTCAGTAGGTACAGATCGTCCGCGTTGGATTCCAGGAGCCCGTGAGACAGACATGCGATTCCTCATGCCACTCAGCTATAGAAACTTGGTGCACGCAGGCTGGTTACCAGCCTTGCAAAACATGCGGTTCATCGATTCGCTACCAGCAGCAAGTTGAGTGCCGATGATTATTAAGAGTGGAAGTTCAGGTGTAAGTTCAGAGCGGCCGAGGGGAGCTGGACTGGCCGGGCATAGGCTGGGTGGGTGGAAGTTTAGTTTCATTGGCGCATGAGTTTTTTATGTGACGCTTCTGACGCTTCTCCCCTAACTGGGTTAGCTACTACGCAGTAGCATAGCCCACTATCGAAGTATGTGGTTTAGTGACTTTTGGGGGGGGTTTAGTCTGTCATTCTGTCAGAGAAATCAGGAGCCTGAGAAGAGCAGAAGACCGTGGCCATTGACTCATTCACTCCCATGCAGCCATGACTATGCCACTGTCGGGCGGTACATAGAACGTGTTATACCATAACCTTACCAAACCTAGGTAGGTATGCCACCGGCTATGCGTAAGCCAAGGCAACCCAGGCAACCCAGGCAACCCCCTTTCCCTCAAATCCGAGGTATACTAGAAGCCTAGACCTGAACCTGAAAACTTGGGCTTCTTCCATGTACCGAACTTCGGCGCAGAATCTCAACGTTAATGTCAATGCACGCGCTCGAGTGGAAGATCGGTCGGGAAAAGGCTTGTGGCCCAAGTGCTACGGCTGGCGGCTGCCACGGCTGCACGGGTATTTCGTGTCGTAGCTATCGTCAGTACCCGCTCAGCCGCTCAGTAGTTTCTTGGCGGCATTCTTGGCAAGGCCAAAGAATCATTCTTGAGAATGAAGAGAATGATCCTGGCATCCTGGTTTCCTTCCATTTCCATTCCCGGTTCCATTCATTGTTTCCGCTTATCTCCGGCTCCGATTCGGAGGCCACCGTTGATAATTCGGCGGTCCCGCCGGATTCGAAATCATTCAGCAAGACGTAGCCAGCCAATAGTTCCCCATGTATTCTAACACCCCCTTTCTTGATTACTGGGCAGTACCTCCGGCAACGGGCATTCGTCAGTAAACCCCGACCAATTGGTAGTCTTCAGTCCATGCCGTGGTGCACGTCTACAAGATCTTAGAAAGCTTATCCGAGTGCCGAGCCGCAAACTTCGTGCTTTAACTACCTAGGTCCCTACTTGTCTCTAAAAGAAGCCAAGAGCCTCCGTAAATGCCCCATAATATTTCAATGCCGGCATCTCCTTGCTGTGCCACCTTTCAGCAGCTTCTGTGCTGCAGACTCTAAGACACGACATTCTAATGTCCGAGCCCTGACCGGCATTTGCGCGTGATGGTTAACGAGTCCAACGTGCTTCATGTAACTATTCGTCAAGGCCCGGGCCTGATAGTATAGTGCAAGTAAGTTGTAGGTAGGCGACGAGTATGTACCATACCCACAGGTGATTCTCCGGCACTCCGCCGTAAGAGACGGGGTTGGGAGATCATGGGATTTACATGACACCCAGGCGACCTATACGGATCAAAGGCCTACGACCAATGAGTAATAAGAATGGGTTTCGGGTTCTGACATACTACCCCGTGTATGGTTCTCACAGTGATGAGTTGTTGGCTTTGCTGACATTGAAGTCAGTGTCAGGATCAGTGTCAAGGCTACAGGTTCAGATAGGGGTATGATCAGAAAGTGTATGTAGCATGGAGGACCCCAAGCAACAGTCACTATGCGGTAGTAGCGTGTGAATTGTCAATGTACTAAGAGATGGAAAGTATGATGTTTGAGTTGATATAATAGGAATAAGGGCATACTGCAGAAAGTGACGATTGTCCGACCAAATACGAGCTCTACGACTAGTCTTTATGAATTATTTATTATTCACGAAGTATCTGAGGATAGGTTATATCGCTCGGACTCTGACTACCACAGCAGCGATGATGGCCCGTGATATTAGCAGGCTCTGTTATGCCGCACCTGCTGATGCTATCGATATAGCGGTTAGATTTAGATATGACCTTCCCCAGGACTCCAGCCCGCCCGCGTCTTGGGTGCATCATTCGTGGGTTCACATACACCGAATGAGACCAGTCGAATTGCTGGTGGGAATGAACTCCGGGTTATAGGTAGATTGAATATAAATACGGCCGATTCGATAATATTCACTTGAAGAACCTGAGCAGTTATAAGCATGCTTCTGCTGGCCGTTATCTCCTAATCGCCATGCCCTACTGGGACTATATCATGTGTACCTGGCGTGTGATAAGTCTATATTCAGCTTGGGTGTCAAGGGTGCGAGGCCTAACGCTTTCCGCTATGACGAAAACGTCTCAGGGCTGGGTGGTAGCTCAGGTATAGCCTATAGGGCTGAGAAAGCGGAAGGCCGTTGGTAGCGTGGAAACCGGGGTACAGTGGGTAAGTCATAGACCACTAATTGCCTAGGTAGGTTAAACTCAGTGGCAAATCGGCACTGGCTACGAAGGCAGGAAGGTTAATCAACGCTGATCAAAGGCTAGTCTAGTTGCGTAGGTAGCTTCGTAGTACGTTTTTGCGAAAGCGAGAGTTCTACCTCTTTTACTAGACATATTCTTATTTCTTTATTTTGTTCGCATTTTGAAGGTCTTATGATACGCATATGGTCGGTCGAGGGCGGTTCGAACTGGACGCGGGCTGTTGTAGATGTGGGGGCCGGACGCAGGTAGTACCAAAACAGGAATGATGATATCAAGCTAACATTGAAGATCTAG
Source organism: Diatrype stigma (assembly GCA_022225965.2). Taxonomy (NCBI): domain Eukaryota; kingdom Fungi; phylum Ascomycota; class Sordariomycetes; order Xylariales; family Diatrypaceae; genus Diatrype; species Diatrype stigma. Next base: position 70,672 of record JAKJXP020000016.1, on the reverse strand, counting down.
ATAGTGCCACTCTCTATAAACGTTAAGTGGCCATGGATCAGTAATACCTGGCCTGCATATTTTGGCTTGGTTTTGCGCATGCTAAACGATGCTCCTGAGATACCGGCATGTCTGGCCAAACCAACATCTTTCTCCCAAACAACCCACAACTCAGCTATTACCACATCCCCTTCCAGGCAAGGGAGAAGATGCTTCGAAGTTTACTATAATCCGCTATTTTGTCAACCCTGGCGAACTGCGTGGAGGCCTTGCCGTTTAGCCATCCGGATATCAAAAAGTAAAGTGACGTTTCGGCCAGTAGCATTGACGATCCTAGCATACATGTCGTTCAGATCATCCAAAGTGATCCGACTTCTAGATGTGTTCCAGCCTAACTCTGTTGGCAAGCGTTCATTCTCTGCGAAGCGTATTGTTAACATTCGAAACCCAATCGTAGTGCAGTTACACTTGATTTGTCGCGCAAAGTCATACCGAAAAAATACTCGAGCTTCGACCTATCCGCAGTGCCAGAAACTTGGTCCCCGAAAACAAGTATATAGGCACTGGTCTCGGCGTAGGCAAAAGAATCGCCCACTGCCGTGAGATTGTAGGTTGGGTTGGTAGCCTTCGAAGTGGCTTGCCTGGCTACAAGGGCGTTCGCCGCCATCTGGATGTCGACTATAGGGGCGGTCCAGTAGGACCTTGTTTCGTCAAATATGGCTTGGTTGAACGGCTGTGGATCACCAAAATAGAAGTCCTAGCGGCTGTTTGGGTTGTATATCAGTTCAATATGCACTGTGCAGACTGCATCACGGATATATCCCCGCGATGAGAAACAACAAGACGGGCGCTGCAGTAGGCGAATACTAGTGCAGGAGTACAGTGCGAGGGACAGAGTGCAATCCGCTCACCTCAAGCTTGCGTCGTGTTCCAAGATGTTATGGCTGCTGAGATCAGTGAGGGAGAACGTCGTGGCATTAGGTTCCCCCAGGTTGGTAGTGCAGGCGAAGGAGTGCAGTTGCTTTGCAAATACAGGATCAAGGTTCAGGGCATCGACGAGAGCACTAGTGGTTTCTTCTACGGCAATTTCTTTGCCATCATGTGGGAGGAACCCGCTATCCAGAATATGTGTTTCAGTAAGGCCTTCTCAAAAAGCTGTATACACTTTCGACGCTGATTGTGATAGACAGTGCTTCCCAAACGATACTTTGACCTCATGGATAGGTTGAAATATAAACAAAGGGGACTCTGGGATACTGACTGATTGGCCAGTGAATTGAGCATAGGACAAGGGCCTCGTACTACTAAGAGTCAGCGGTGTATCCAGGTGTGAGGCTCGCATATGGAGTCGTACAATCGCCTTCTCCCGGGGGCTTCCAGTTGGCGAACGGGCAGGAGGATCTCTCAGCGAAGGCTGTATGGAGAGCCATTGTGGCAAAGAAGAATGTCAGCTTCATCTTGGTCTGCCAAAGCGAGGGGTGAAAACTGCTAGTTTCTGGGAAAGGTGCTTTTGCTCATCAACAATGGAGTAGCCCACGACTGAGAGGATAGCCTCTTTATCATGTATGCCATCTCATCAGGGTCGTTCAGCTTGACGGAGCGATATCAATTGAAGCCCCTTTTAGGAAGCTCCCTGACGGGTCGCATCGTGCATATATGCCTTGCTCTTGTTCCTGCTTTATCCAATGAGCATCTCCCGAAGTGAGCTGACGTCTGAGACCGCTGGCCGGGAGCTACGAGGAATGTGATACCCACGTGCATGATAGACTTAAGTGACAGCTCGGAACGGTGATGCAGCATTAGTGGGTTGCAGAATCCTTCGCGGCCGACATGCTGGCAAGGATCGTTTATACTGTTGCCTAAGTTGAGGCGTTGTCCTCTATAGCTACAGGTCTTGGGATATGGGAATTATGTGTAACTTGCAGCTTGCGTCAATCATAGCCCCTGTAGGTTCGTATATGGGTTCTGATTCCCGCATTCCGCTGACATCGCACCTACGGCAGACAAGGTATACCCTGAGAGCTAGATGATATTCAAACCAGAGCTGAGCATTGCCAAGATCTTGAAGATTCTTACACTCACACCCAATTACATATTTCGAAAATCGCCCCTGATATCTTGGCGTGAAGGCCGATTTCTGAGGAAGTGGAAAGAGGAAGTCTCCCTCGTATTGTCGCTAACACCGCAACCACAAGAAAGCCCGTTCTCAACGCGATGCACGGTCATGGTTGCAAGATATCACCCATTGAAAATTTATGCCGGCAAGCCCAGTTCGAAGAAGCCGGTTTTCCAGAGCCCATCCTCGTCGATACGAAAACGAAAATGAGATGATCAGACAAACCGATATGACCCCCAATGCCATTTTCCGGGATGTGTAGCTGAGGTAGGAAATACGAGACGGCCCGTCAGCCCGCAAGCCCTCGTTTTATTTTTATGCGAGTTCGTAATGCTATAGTCGAGAGAAAGGGTATAGGCAGAGGCATGCCAGCAGTGACTCCTCTTGAGGGGAAGCTCAAAGCCCCTTAATTCCATGAATAGCCCCAGAAACTCTGGTGATTAGGTAAATTTTAGCCTATACAAGCTGAATAACGTATAGAAAACATCTTGAGCACTTGAAAACAGTCGTTGTGTCGTACAAATAAGAGTGATTGGTTGCCTATTGACACATTAGCGATCTGTAAGTTGGTAGTACCTGTTGCGGTTACGGTCAATGGTAATCTGAGTATGGACGTGTATGACCCCTCTTGACCCTGTGTCTTATTTAAATACCAAGTAAGCCTCTTTCGTGCGGCCTTCTAATGACGGCCATATGTCTGGATCGGCTGATCCGATATCTTCCTGGCGTTGGAATAGAGATACCTTCAAATCATACTTTATATGCACGCAATATTGTCTCCAGGCTTTAAGTTTCCATTGATAGTTATAAACTTTTTCTCATCAGAATATCGCTATGGGTACTCACCACAGCAACTTCAAGCCAACCCCATTCCTGGAATTATTGACTTGCTTTTTTCCCATCGTGCATTATTATATGCCGCTCGACTTGCTGATTCGCGCACCTAGCGTTTTGATAGGTCATATTATTATTAATAAGATATCTTACGGTTCTTAAAAGATCCAATCTGAAAGGTCCTGGCTTGTACGTAGTTGGCTCGGAAGACCGGGCTCGGGGGAGGGGGGCTCTACAGGAGGACCGTACGGGGGGGCCTGGCCCGGAAGGAGCCGACCTAGAAAAGGCTAACTTTGGGAAAGATCTGGTCAGATCGACAAGCCAAATAGTATGGATACCTGAGGGCATCTACTATACGTACAATTGGTAGATGCTCCTGTTGTCCAGCTTCCCTTTCCCGTTGCTCCAGGTTGCCACTGTAACCTCCAAGCTGCATGGATCGGATGTCTAGGGGCACATAAGCCTCTGTGAGATGCTCTTACCTTATATATTCTATTGTCCTGAGGACCTGGCGAACCTTACTACCTAACTCTAATGTCGTATTTCCAAGTGTCTTGAGAAGCATGGTAGAACATAGGTAGGGTTTCGAACTCAAAATAAGGACGCTCTTCTATAAATCTTAGATCAGCGTACGTATATAAGTGTCGCCTGCCCACGATAGTTCCTACTTTCAGCCCCGCTCTCCATTTATCTCTCAGCTAATCGAAATATGAATACCGTGATTCCACCCTACACATCATTCCAAAAACCCATAAATCAGAGATGGGCCACGCTTTATTCCATCAGGAAAGCCTCCCAATATCACCGTATCGCCGCATTGGTTCTGGGTTCTGCGGCTCGGTTTGGGCTGCCGAGCCCGAGGTGAACATGAGCCATACCACGGTGGCTATTAAGCGGGAGGATGGAGGACCAGGGCGATCACTGTATGATGACTTCCGAGTCCACCAACTTTTGACCCGGGCACTTCAGAAATGCCCGTCAGAACTACGGTCATTCCTGATACCACAGTGCTATGACTACGTACCCAGCAGTTATCAAGGCTGGCAGAACTGTCAGCTGCTCCAGAGGTTCCCCCCCGGATGTTCTCCATGCAACATCTTGATGACGCAACGAATCCCGCCAGTCTCTCGAGACGTACGCCACATGATCATCGACGAATACTGTCCCTATTCACTTGTCGATGCCATCAAGTCCGACCGAAACAATGACGATTGCCTCATCCGGCCCTATCTTGGACGATGCAAACATGGTCGTCAAAGATCTCGGAAAGCATTTTTTAGTCTTCGCAACTACCCCCTCCACGTGAACCAAATGGAGGAACTTGAACTTGACGTTGCCGGCTACTCTACGGCAATGGCAAATGCATTGGCATTCATATATTGGTCAGCCAAGATCGACGCAAACGACGTCGAGTTCGTATTGGCTCCCCCGACAGGAGGTGAGCGCCCGCAATTTGACTCCGCCATTTTGGGCCCTCACAGCCTTTGGGTATTGGATTTCGACTGCTGTAGGGATATGTCGATGGATGCGGATGGCATCAGGCAAGCAGCGGTCGCATTTCTCAGGAATGACCCTTTCTATCCCCGACCTGGGAAAGATGATGCGCATGGCGCGAGACTCTGGGATCATTTCAAAGTGGCATTCATTGAGGCTAGCACAAAGACTATCGGCCCCGATGAGAGTCGCAGAAGCCTACCAAGATTGCTCATGGATAGGATCGAGGAGCTTGCGCGGAACCATAGCAAATGAGACGTTACAATTGACTCGGCCGCCCTTAAATATCCATTCCATTTCGTCGACGCTATGGGAATAGGCGTTTCTACGTTGTCTGCTGACCAGTTTTCGCTACTTCACCGTAACGTTGCTGAAGTTATATATCGAAGCATCCCCCAATCAGCGATACAACTATTATGCATCATATTAGAACCTTACTCAGGCCAACATTTCCTTCGCACCCCTTGAATTACGTCAAACCAAGAACGACTTGATCAGGCCGGCCATCAGGCTAGCCATCACAACAGCACAGTCAGCAAAACATTCGCCCCAGCATATAGATATACAACTGCCGTCCCTTGGATTACGTCTAACTTACCGAACCTAGGTACGAGACAAAGGACCTAGGCCATACATCCAAATTGAGACCCAGGAACCCCCATTACTTGATGGGATAACGAACAACACCCCGGAAAGAATCCACACATCCCATTTTGTACATCATTTATAGTACTTATATCTCTCCCTTCCGTTTCAACTACCTCATATTATTCACCAATTGCTTATTGATCCTCCCAGGGGGGCTAGATTGCTCGGCGTTGAAAGCTTGCTGTCAAGGTAGTTCTTCAACTGTTGAAGACGTCTAGTCTACTCAGAAGTCTGGGTGCTTGAAGTCGAATGCAGATGCACTATCCATGATCAAATCTCTCACACCGATCAATAACATCGTTATAAGTTCCAGAAATATGTGTAGAATCATACAATCAAGGCAGTTCTTGTAAAGGGAGTTGGGTAGAGGGCTCGTAGAGCTAAAAACATGAGAACTGACCAGCAATGATCGAGATTCAATGAAACGAGTCAGCTAGCATCCAACAGTTGCCGAGTATTACCGCCAGCTTGTTCCGGGATATTTTCGGTTGATCCACGCCCAACTCCCAATAAAGTGGTTCGGATCTCGATTCGGTTCCATAGTAATGAAGTAATAGATTGAAGTAGCTAGTCATAGGGTGGTGCGCAAGAGAAGGCAGGCGGGTGAATGCTTAACAGCAGCAAAGTTGAGAGCCTTCACAGGAAACGACCGTATTAAACTAACAAGAGAGGTGAGGATTGTGTGGTTTTCTTATGCGGACAAATCAGTAGTTTCATCAAGACGATAGTGATGCTCATGGGTGGCAGGGTGGCACCATCCCCATCACAAAACTCAACTGTGCTCTGGCTTCTCAACATCTCATCTTTGAGCCTGTGTATGTCAAAATCGTCGGCAATAGGTTCAGTGAAAGGCAGACACCGGGATATGGAAGACGACGCAGGCTGAGACAAGACAACCGAGATACAGTTACCAGGGCAGAGCCCTTGCCGAAGGAACCTACGCACGATACTACTGCAAAGGATCCTATGACTGGGAGGCAGCAGGTACGAGCCAACAAGAGGCTTCCAGCGGCTGCCTGTGGTATCCAGGCAAGCAGGCAAGAAACAGGCCGCCAAGAGAACATATACAGCTGGAAATGATCCCGAGCTAGAGGTGATAACATCGTAATGGTTGCAGGTGCATCCACAAAAATCTCCTAATCGGCAGGATATGGCTATATGGGTACGTCTCAGTAGTATCCAACGCATCGATCGAACAAGACATTACTTCATCACACGGATACATACCGTTCATAACAGGCGACCTGGGCAGTCTGGAGTAACGGATAGGAGGACAGGTCATTCCGACTCACAGCAAGACTTCTGCAGACAAGACCTGTTTGGCACGAAGGCCCCGAGTGCCTCGGTTGGTGACTAGCCATGGACTAACAAGCTTTCAAGCCAGAGGACAGGTAGAACAGGCAGAACAGGTTAAGAGGACAAGTTAGTCTAGAGAAGACTGCATACCTAGGTACGCAACAATATGGCCGCCCAAGGCTGAAGAGAGGAGCCTACCTGCCAGCGGAGTATATAGTCAGCCAGTGGGCCTTCAGGCAACGGGCAACGTTTCACGTGCGAACTCTGTCGAGTCCATAGGTTCAATCCAACGTCGTAATCTCTTTACTACTGCACGCTGCAGGGTGAAGGCCCCAAGCCTATAGAGGTATGCCGGCTGGCCGGTATGCCAACAATGTGCCAACAATCCAGACATTCCAGACATCCGTGGTCAACTTGAGCCACCAGGCCACCCGGCAACCGGCCATCAGGACTACACCACAATGATGGACTTACATATGCAGAATGTGCAACTGCAACATCACTCACACGTAATGGATTGGAAATGATGAAAGTGAGCGCCCTGCCTCCACCCCCGCCTACAGCACATGTGCAGCAGTGCTGACTACTAAGTACCTACGCTGCAACCAGGCTGGCTGCAACGCTGCTACGCTACCGTTCATGCATTCGGTTCCGCTCGGCAATCCATTAGCGGGGGAGGGGGTAATTCGGTTGGATGATCGCGGTGCACTGCTCTGGACCCCTTATTCGGAAAGGAGGTTGGATCGAGGCTGATGTGGTGTCTTTCGCGTTGATGTCGTAAACTCGTCGACTTGTCACATGGTCGACTGTCTAAGTAGTATGTAGTTTGTAAAAGAAGTTTGACTGTCTGACTGCCAGGATTTCAGGATTGCATATCCCATCCTGATGTATGTACAGAGAGCGCATTGGGGACTACCTAGGTAGGGAGGGACTCAGGACTTCCGGGACTCAGGGACTTTGGGGACAGGGGGGTCGGGGGTTACCGGTTCCCTATGTATGTACCTAACTGGTAGGTACCAGGTAAGGCAGTTAGCAGGAGCGTTAGCAGACGCGCAGACTGGCAGAACAGCTGCAGTATGCAGCCTGCAATCCGCAGAAGAAGGAAGGCGGCGGCTCGAGGTCGTAGGTGGTATGTATGCACATTGGCGAGTCGGCGAGTGAGGAGGTGGAAAGACATCGGTTTTATGGAAACCCACCCCACCGAGTCCACTTTGCCCACTTTGCAGTCCACGGTGTCCACCCATACGTCATGATAGCAGGCCTAAGCATGCCGTTTAGGCCTCACCTTGTGACTGTGGCATGACGCCAGGCCTTTCGATAAGATTCTTCAGGTCTGCAGGTAGCCCCGAGGTGCGAGGTTCTGAAAAACCGTCTGAAAAACCGTCTCAACCCAACCGCGATAAACCACTAACTACCACCACCACCACCACCACCACCACCTCTACATACATCCGTCGAGTTGTCAGCAACCTTGACCTGAACAACAACCTTAACAACAACAACAACCGCCACAGCAACGTTCTCACCACCAGCGACTGAACATCGGCGGACACATTCAAGACACTGCGGAGAGTATTGAATGCCTTCGAAGTGGATCACATCTTGGATACCATCTGTCGAATCGGCCCCTAACATCGCATCTCAACTATCAACATGGCTCAGCAGACGAGTGACGTGATGCCTCCTGCGAACGCTCCGAACGGGGACCGCCAGCAGAGAGAGACCTTCCTTGTTCGCCTGCCTTCCACGACCTTGAGCAGGTCAAACACCAGCAACGGTATCAGCAATGGCACCAGTAACGGCACCAGTAATGGTACCAGTAATGGTATCAGCAACGGGAACTCCCACCCAATCACCCCCATGCAGAACGGTGCAGCGACGCCGTTTGGAAGCACTCCCGCCACCCCTGCGTATGAAGTTGTAGCCCCGCCCGACGCAAATGCGAGGCCTGCCGGGCTGGAGCGCCAGCCTACCACATCCGTCGAGTCGCTCGTCAGCGCCTCTGACCGGCAGAAGGCTGTCGCGAAACTGGACATCTATGACAGGGCTGTCGAAGCCGTGATGCCCGTGCTCCCGGGCCAGGAGTTCCACTTGGCGAGCTGGCTCACAAGCGGTCGGACGCTAGCCGAACCTGTTTGGGCCTTCCGCACCAAGGTGCCCGTCGACGAGCACCGGCTGCGTGGCGCATGGGCCGTGCTTCGACGCCGACACCCCATCTTGCGGTCTACGCTGGTCGCTGTACGGCCAGACGAGGCGTTTACCGTGGTGCTGCGGCAGACCAGCGGTGCAAGCAACTACGCCACCTTCTACAAGGCCTCGCGCCACAAGGGCACGTTGGAGGAGCGTGTTAAAGCGGAGCTCAAGAATCTGGCGAGCCATCCATCTTCTCTGAAGACCCCGCCCACTAGGCTCGTTCTAGTGAAAGGTGATCCAGAAGAGGGAGATGCCGTCTTGATCATGATTCACCATGCCGCCTGCGACACACGCAGCATGGGGCTTCTCGTGCACGAGCTAACAGACCTGTACCAGGGGAAGCCGGTGCTATCCAAAGCGCCGTCTTTCCGGAACTTTGTGAAGGAGACCTTGTTCACTCACGACCCAGAATCCGAGAAGGAATTCTGGCACGAGACTCTGCGGGATTGTGAAGAGACGATAGTGAAACCTGAAACAGACGGCGAAGGAAACCCCCTTAAAAAGAACGAGATACTTGTCAAGGGTGAAAAGACGACCACCGCGAATCTTGAGAAGGCAGCGGAAGTAGCTGGTGTGACACCACCTACCATCATCTACCTTGCTTTCAGTCATATCCTTGCCGAGAAAACTGGCTCCAAACGTCCTGTGTTCGGATGCTTCCACAGCGGCCGGGATTCCATCGACGTCGACAGGATAGATAATATGATCGGGCCCTGTTCCACCATGTTGCCAACCACCATTCCTGATGATGTCGATGTCTCTCATGACCTCAACGACAGCAAGTCAGAGCTCATCAAATCTCTAAAGTCGGTCCATGAACACCTGGACGCGCAAGTGCCCTACGAGCAGTCCCGCCTCCGCGACGTGCTACGCTGGGCCGAGGTGGGCGAGACCGTGCCGTTCAACGCGTACTTGAACATCCTCTGGAACACGAAGCTCCCGGGTGCACCCGAAGACACGCAGCCCGCCGACAATCGGCACGCATGGGAGCGCATGGATTTGGGCAAGCGAGCCGACTACAGTGCCCCTTCTGCTATACCCGGACAGACGACCGTCGACGTGCTCGACACCAGCACCGTTATGAGGAAACACAACGTCTTTGTCGACATCCGCTGCGACAAGGAGGAGGTCGGAGGCGGTGTGCCGGAGATCTGGGTGTCTGCCAACGAGGTGCTCATGGCTGCCTCGGATCTGGAGACTTTCGCCCACCAGATTGACAAGGAGATTGCCGACTTGTGTGACTGCTTGCTATCGTAATGCCTAGACACGTTTGGGTGGGTGTGATATTCTGACGACGATTATATTTGCATACAGCTACAGCTTGCTAGAACCAGACGGGATAGATATCTGAATGCATATGAATTGGTTTGGAACACACAGAAGTTGCAGAATTAAGGATACCTTGATTTCTGAGATTCAATTTACGTAACTGGGCTTCTTTTTGGGATTTGAATCCCCTTTCTTCGCATGCATCTTGCATATTGAGCCGTAGAAGTACGCATATTTTCTATAGATATCCAAAATATTCATTCATCACAACTTGCTGAATTTTGGCCTTGATCCTCCGTTGATTTGTCACTTCCTGCTGTTAGACAATGACCCGTTGCGGTTCAAGTTCAGGGGTACAGTTCCTTCTTGGGGCAGCCACAAATGCTGTACGAGGGAATTCTATATTTGCTTATTCATGGGATTGTCACTCCATCACAGACTCGAGGAAGTTGGCGAGCTCAATGATTACTCTAGCCTCTACGAATTTGTCCAAATCCCTCGCGTATCTATTGCGACTGCATCGCATTTCTTCAAGACAGTAACCTTCAAACAATAAGACGCTCTACTTGCTTTCTATTGAAACAACAAAACCGACCAAACCACTGATCGTACCACATTATATCGTCAACGAACCAGGGAAGTGATATATCCAATGCATACATGTACCTAAATATACCCCGTGTGTACATACATACTCACATGCATACATGCACGCCAACTTATGCCAACCGACCGGCCAACCAATCAATTTTTTTCAAGCTGTTGTCGGCTGAGTTCATGGTAGCCAATTGTGAACGCTTCTAGTACATCTGTCTACACCATATTGTACAAGTCCGCGAGCCGCTGATTCAACCAGCACATGGCTCGGCAACGCCTGAGGTTTTCGTACATCTATACTTACATAGCCAATGAACTAGAAGCTTCTCTCATATTTTGCGTGTAGTCCCAACCATCTAGATCGTCGTCGTCGTTGTCGTTACCTCAGCCCGCCGGCCCCCTTTTCTACCACGAACGCGACTGGGGGTCTAGCCCGCCGGTTTCGAAGGCCGCGAGGCGGCTGTATAAGGGTCGTCGTCATCATCGTCATGCTCAGCGTCGGCTCTCTCCAAAACCCCTTGTTGTCTGTGCCCCCTACTCCGGTGCCGCCTGCACCGCCGCTCCCAACGTTGTTGCTTCCCCTCTGCTGCGCCCGCTCGTCGTACCCCCAGCGCTCGACCCCACCCCCCTTCACCCAGGGCTCGAGGTTGCGGCATTGGCTGACATCAGCCCAGGAGAGGGCGGCGCAGCCATCAAGGACGGTCTCGACACCGGCAGCAGTGACGCGGACGCAGCCGCGGACGCTGAGACGACGGAGGTCATGGAGATGGAGGGCGATGCTGGCGAGACTGTTGTCGCTGACAGCGCTGCCGCAAAAGGCCATCTTCAGCTCCTGAAGATTGGGCAGGCCGAGGGCGACAACCTCGGTCGCTGTATCCGAGAGCGCACAGCAGAAGGACAGGTCGAGGTGTGTCAAGGCCTTGGCCGCGTTGACGAGAGACACCACAGCGTTATCCGAAAGGTATGTGCAGTCGGCGAGGCACAGCCGCGAGAGGTGGTGGAACCGGAACGGCGTCCACGACTGGAAGCCGGCATCCGAGATGGACGTACAGCGCGTGAGGCAGAGGGACTCGAGCCTGTTGGACGCATGGGCAGCCAGGTGCGCCATCGAGCGGTCCGTGATATGCTTGCAGTACGACAAATCGAGCCTCTTCAACTTCGGACATCCGATAACGGTGCCCGGCGGAGGCAGCATGATCGTCTGCATCTGCGGCTTCTGGCCCCGGAGGCGCGCCGCTGAGCTCGTTATGACCACCTGCTTCGTACCCGTCGGGTTCGCGTGCTCGGGGACTACCCAGCCGACCACGCGGGCAAGCAGGTTGTCGCCTACTTTGCGGCAGTTGCTCCAATTTACCTCTTCTAGGTTCTTGGCGTTGTCGCTCATCTCCAGTATTTGGTTCGCCGATACGTCCCAGACCGACTTCATCTTCCATATCTTGACGTTTTTCCCACAAACTTTCCACAGTGTCGAAAAGCCTTCGTCGGTAATGTGGAAGCAGTTGCTCAAGTCGATGGCTTCGAGACGTGGGCCAATGAACGGCGCGAGTACGTTAATCAGTACACTGTCCGTAACCCTGCGGTTGTAGGGCGTTAGGTCTACCTCTGTACACAGTTTCGGAGACGTGGCGAGCACCTTGCGCCAATGTGATGAAACTTCTCGAAGCCGAAGCAGCTCTACTATATTGAGATATTGGAAGATGGCTACTAGCATATCATCAGGTAAAGCCGATTGCTGGCCAGGATACGGCCGTCTGGGGAGGGTCCTGGCCCTCTTAGGTGGAGCCTCCACGTCTGGCGACATTGTATCTGGAGCAGAGAACTTCGAGGAACTTGCCGTATCGAGCTTGCGAAGACGTGTGCCATTCGTTGATAGCGAAGATGAAGTGTCGCCTGTTGGGGTCGGGGGAGCGAGAGATCCCCGTCGCCGTGTTCTCATGTTCTCCATATCAACACTGAGATAGGGGTCTGGATCTTTCGGTTTCATCTGATCTAATTCGTCCATGATAGGGGAGGAGGGTTTCGAAGGTGTGGTGAACGTCACTTGCGGGGCACTGTTGGCTGGGGTCGAAGATGAGGCGTCTATATCCGTCATTTCGATATCTGGAATTTCCGGACGCCCCTCCGTCGTCATTCTGTCCCTTGCGGTCTCTTCGACCTGAGTCTTTATGTCCGAAGGGCATTTCTTCCAGAGCTCGTTCAAGGCTTCGCCGCCAACCATAATGCATTCGACAGTAGTGATAGACCGGACCGTCGCAGTTCGCCGGTGCGAAAGTCCTAGGCTGGCAACCTCGCCGAAGTATTGACCCTGCTTCAGCCGTGGCCGTATCATGGATGATGATCGGGTAACCCTCCTGTCTTGGTCCTGCCTAGCAGTATCGTGTATCACTTCTGCCTCCCCGCGGACGATGAAATAGATCTCGTTGCCCACTGTGCCTTGGCGGATTATGTCTGTGAAAGGTGCGTATGTCTTCGGTTGTACACTCATACCGAGAAAATGAAGGATATCAGGAGGCAGCGTAGAGAAGAGAGGCAGTTCCTTTAGTGTTTGTCGAACACTGACGAGACCACTACCAAGCGCGCTGCCGGCACTTGGATCTTCAATCACGCTGCTGGGACTGGGCGATTTCCTCTTCTTATGGTTGACCACCGCTCCCTCCGCAATAGCACCCACTTCACCAGTGAGGACTTCACCTGGAGCGGCCTCCCGCGCAGCCCTGGCACCATTCAGATTCTTGACACCATGCCCGCTTTCCCGGCGTTTCTTATTCAGAATTGTCAGGCGTTCGTGTGCCTCTTGCCGAATGGCTGTTTCCATTTCTGGAAACCTCGGCATCTCTTGATGAAGGTCCTCTCTTTTCAATGCCAATAGCAGGCATTTAGTACGTGCGACGATAGTGGCTGTTCGGGGCATATCCATGAGGACTCCGATCTCGCCGAAAAAGGAACCTGGTTTTAGCTCGGCATACACAGCTTCGCCATCTCGAGAGGTGACGGCAACGACACCCCGGACTAACCAAAACATCGCCTTTGCCTCATCACCCTCGGTCAAGATAACATCATGCGCAGAGTGGATCTGGGGCCTCAAATGCTTGCCAATGGCTACGAGAAACTCCTCGGATGCCGTCATGAACAATGGGAAGGATCGCATGCGGTCGAGTATATCCAGGGGCATATCCGGGATAGTGGAAGCTGTCAGCGGGGATGGTCGCACAGGTCGTGTCGGATTGGATTCGACATTGAAAGATCGGATCAAGGACACCGAGTCTGTCGCCTGTCCATTGCCGGGATGAGCCACCGCCCTATAGGGCGTTGGCGTCGCACCTCGACTTCGCCTCATGGTGATGATGTACGGTCTGGTCAAGTCCAACACAATCTGTCGCCAGCGGAAGCAGCACGGGTCCCGCGTTCTCTGGAGAGCTATAGTAACTCAACTTTCTGAGGTGGTCGAGAACAGCTCTGTCCTGGACCCTTCCAATTGCCGTGACCGCTTGTTGGGCATTGAGAGAATACTGACGACGCCCTGTTGAAGTGGCGCTGAGGTCCCTCCGTATATGCCCGTCTGCCCAGCAAAGCGAGCAGTGCTAAGAGTTCGATTGTCCCACTTGTATCGATTGTAAAGACGGAAACGTAGTCCCGCCAAAGAGTGAGAGGTGAGAACTGTCCGGATGTTCTGGGGGGTGATGATGGCGCAAATTCGGACCTAGAATCGGACTGAAGTCGCGGATCGACTATCCGGAGCCCCTTAGCTCGGTGTTGGTGTCGGGCTTCAATGAGGTATCAGGCCCGAGTGCGGCGGCGACTCATGGTTTGGGTCAGGTGGGATCTCTGGTGCAACTGTCGATGTTGTTTCTTGACCTACTGGTTGACCGCCCTAGAGATGTTTGGGACTGAGGCTACCCCTGATCAGCTACACGACTACCACTGCACAGTGATCGGCGGAAGCCAAGAGTGACGATGGACTCGTAAGAAGAAATAGAAGCTTACTGGAACTGATTCACCTAGCCGATAATGGTAAACACGTTATCTCCATATACGGATGCCGATGATAGGCCCAGGAAGTGCTCAGGAAGTGCGGCCAGACAGAGAACAACGAGCATTGGGGTTTTACAAGATGCGGCGCATGCACTTCGTAAACTAATTAAGCCAGGGGGACAGGACGGGACAGGACAGGGCAGGACCGATAAACGTGGGGTTATCGCACAATTCAGTATGCATCCATCCTTTCAGGGGTCCGGCGATATTATGTAGGTTATATGTTATGTACGGAGTAGTTCGGAGTGCGGACTGTGGACGGGACAGGCATGCAGGGAGATATTCAGAGCTACAAACACGACGACAGCAACAGGTCGCAGGAACCAACCCACTTCGGACAAGAGATGACGGGAAATGAGGCTAGTAAGCCGGCTGTTTCGCAAGATTCAAGATCGATTCGAGTAGTGAGAAGATATGAGAGGCCGTCGCCGACGGCCCTTCGTCCCAAGGGCTGAAGCTGAGGTTGAAGCTGCGTCGCGTGCACGGATACTTGGTGAACGATAAGCAAGGGAAGCTGGTTGGAGAGCGGGAAGATGGAAGGTTGGAACGCTTGCTGACTTGATAGGAGGTGGTAAAGGCAGAAAGGGTCTCACTTCAGAATAGTTACCACAAGTACCTACCTACAGAAGCCCCCGGCTCCCGCTCTTCTCCAGCAGTGCTACCGTGGACAAGGTGGCTGTAGCCTGTAGGTGCGCGAAGTAGCGTAGCAGCACCGCAACGCAGCGACGCAATAGGGACGGGCTAGCTGGCTAGGTACCTAGAGGCTAGCGCTAATAATACTCGAGGCGGTCTGTCTCACACCTTAAGGTTGAGCTGCTAATGCACATGCAGATCCCTAGTGGTGGAAAGAGTGGGACGCCACACCTCTTCAGTATTCCCTGTATGTACCTGCTGTATGGTACTATGGTCAGTGTTGTTACTATGTACATACAACCACCTAGCTAGCACAGCTCGCATCAGCTCAATGACTCCGTCTTTCTGGCAGCCATGAAGGTGCTGGAGGTGTCAGGGTGTCAGGGTGTCCGTGGTGTCTTCACTAGCTGCCAGCCGAGCCAGCCCCTCCACCCCTCCGCCCCTCTGCCCCTCTGCCCCTCTGGACGGAGGGTTTTCCCACTGCCCATGTGGAGAGGGGTTCCAAGGTTGCTGCCGAAGGACCATTAATAGGTGCAAAATCTCCTCTGCCCTTGGAGACAAGCAGATATTAGCATGCATAAGTGCACGGAAACCAAAGATTGGGCTGGTTGGCATTCCATCAAGATCAATCAACCACCTTAAGCCAGTTGTGGATGTATGTTGTTCACTTCTTTTGATGTTAGAAGGATGCAGCATTATGTACCGCGTCTCTCGCCTCCTCTCGAACTATATACACTACCTAGGTCTGTATGTAGGTACCTACATACCTACCTACCTAGTCGACGTAAGATCGAAGCACCACAATTCGGAAAAATGAGGATGTAATGGGCTGATATACTACATACATGGTCACAACAGACCCCTATTTTAGATCGCTATGACTAATTGTGCTTCCGCTGCTGCATCAGGATGTTTGTCTAACAAATCATTGATACAGGCCATACATACCTACATATAGCAGATGTAAATACCTACCTGTCTATAGTGCTTACTGGCTCAGGAGAAGTGCAAGCCCGCACAGGTAGGTGTACATATATAGGCCAATTGATCAGGTATATGAGCAAGCGTCGTACCAAGTATATAGCATGACGCAGAATGAACAGCTTCGGCTTGGGGACAGCTCATTGAGGATCGGATCCATAAGGCAAGACAAATCTGAGTGTCCTGAGTGCCCAGAAAACGTGGGAATGTTTTGCATGAAGCCTCTCCCTGGTTTGGCTGTCGACGTTAACGTTAACGTTGACGTTGACGTTGACGTTGGCGCTGGTGTTGGCGTTGTTATTTTTGAACCACAGTAAGCTGTACAATAGGAAAGTATGTACAGTCAGTATTGCGAAGTAGTTTTAACTTGCAGCGGGACGTCCCCGGACCCCAACCAGCCACCGTCATGCTCATGCAGTTCTTATTTTGCCTTGATGACCCGGCAAGTAAGCTCTGCCTGCTCAAGACCCTCAAGAACCAAAAGACCAAAAAGATAAGACAAGGCTATGGCTATAAAGCCAGATGGGTTGCACCCAGTCTATTTTCTTCTTTTGCTTCTGTCGTCACCACAGACCGCATGGTAATCTTACTACTCTTGGAGACATAATATCAGACACCAAGACCACTGCATACACTGCATACACTGCATACTGGGGCTACACTGAATGCACGCAAGAGCAATCAGACGGTCTCGCGCCTGTGCCAACTGGACGCAGGAATAAGCAAGGCACCTGGGATGGGATGGCAAATCGCCGTACGATACATACATACATGTACATACATACATACTTACATACATACTTACATACATCCATGATTACCTACCTAGGTACTTCGTATATACACAGTCTACATACATACCTACTGGGCATGTAGCCCTCCCCCGCATATGCCACGTCCCAGCTCCCTGTTAGGTGCTGGTAGCAAGCAACTGCTTATAATACCACACAGTTGTCAGCAATGGAGAGATCTCTATATATCGTGAACACTCTTACTTCCATACCCTGTGTGATCAATCGATACCAATCGTGCCTATGCAGTAGGTATGTCGGCTGGTCGGTGTTCCCATGGTGAATCTTGTCCCAGGTCGGGAGAATCATCAACGTCAGCAAGCTACAGTACTTTATGCATACCAGACCCCTAGCGTATAGCACATGGCGCTCACACACAGCGCCTACCTAGGTAGCATTGGACTACCTGGGTACGTCGAAATAGGATTCGGCAATGACGACAAACAAAGTTGTCATGATGACAAACTTGATTCAAAAGCAGACCTGGGACGCCAAGCAGGTACCGTGTGGCTTGGTGGCTGGCATGTTGCTCTTTTTCTTTACCGATGGAGATAACCACCCCTACCTGACACCCCTTACCTACCTAGGTACCTAGGTACATAGACTGCTACGTACATGTGTAGGTAGTAGGATTCTATAAGGGGACACCGGTAGAGAAGATCTGGCAAGCACGAGATGGTATTCATCATGCAATGTTCTATTTTGAGTGCCTGTTTAATCACTGTTGATTTCAGCCCTGTGAAACCCGTCGGGCTAGTAGGTTATGAATGCAGCCTGCCAGCATGGTAGGTCCCGGTCCAATATACAACTTCGCCTTTCCGACGTAGTAATCACGAAGTAACCGTGGGAAATTGTCGGGCAGGCCGCGGCAGCAGCAGCAGCAGCAGCAGCAGCAGCAGTCCCTGAAACAAACAAGCTACGGACGCAGAAACGGACTGGACGCGAGAAATTCCAAACTTCGAAGCTGTGAGTACTTTATCTACATAACATGTATTTAGTAAATCCCATAATCCCATAAGTGACTTATCCATGCATCCCGACCCTACCGTGGTGCTGTGTTATGTTACACACCCCCTTCGTACTCTAGTCGGTAGCAAATAAGAATCGTCCAATGTTGTTCCAGAAGAATTCCATGCTTCCAACCCACCAAGCTTCCAGGCTTTTCAGACGATGCTATCTTCGATAGTGATGCCTTGGTCGTTATGAGATCCGTGCACTCCCGGCAGCCAGTGCATCTTCCCGTCCGCCCGTTCCTTGCTTCCGCCTCGTGCTTACCTACTCCATGACCGGTTTCCGCTTAGAGACAAGCGTGTTTGAATTGCTGCCGCGGGTGATGTCACCGGCTTTCCCGCTATCATTCCAAACTGCCACGAATCTCACGAATCTCACGAACTTTGATTCAAAACTGTACGAAGTAACCTAACTTGGAACCGTCGAGCAGGGAATGCAGCTGGGTGCTTCAGTTCTGCTTAGATCCATAGACTCTCACAATAACTACGCCCAATGCTGTAACTACGACAAAATGATGAGCTCAATATATATGGCTGCATAGAAGATTTCACACAACTCAATGGGTTGTGTTACTCATCGCCAAGAACAGAGATAATTTGCTCAGGATGCTTCGCTTCACTAACGTAATTTCCATAGCTGTGAGCTTAGGTATGCGGGCAGGTAACAATGAACCCACACCCAATACCAACGAGGGAGAGTAGTTATTATCAGGGAGGCCATCACAAGCCAACAGATACAGTCGGCCAATGTGCAAATAATAGTCTATCAAATACCTTGCGAGCTAATTCAATCTCTTTTCTTCCCATGTTTCGTCAGTCAGTCCACAGCCTACGCTCAGAAATAGCCAAGTTGTGTAGACATGCGTAGTACAGCTCGAGCAGCGCCCCAAAACAGGAAGATTCTAGGTATCCCTAACACTACCAGCGTAACCATCAAGGCATTTCCTGTTGCGCCTACATGCTGCGATATGGCCATTGTGGATAAGGGCTGCGTTGCGATGCAGCAAGTCAACACGTCTTGGTGATGTTTTCGAAGGGGGTCGGTGCCCTTACATAACCATTTGGCGGAGAGTGAGAAGGCGGCTGCAAGAATAGAACCCCTGGGTGCGTATTGAGGTCGACTTGCGGATTCAAGGTCAGGTCAGGTGCAGAGATCTCTGCCATGGGTTGATCCAATGTTCATGGAGAGGTCTCACGTCCCATTCATTCACATATATGCTCAACGAAAAAACCAAGGCTCCCTACATAGCAATTTCCGCTTCCTGAGCCCATGAGCTCTCCACAGACCCCCCTTTATAATCACGCACGTCTAGCAGCGTTGCTAGCAATTTAATCGATTTTTTGATTAATTGATTTCTTAATTAAATTGTTTTCGTTAATTAACGGAATCGTTTATTTTGATTAAGATAAGTAATAGGTTTTTTTAATTAATTGTTTTTGTTAATTATTAAGCGTATAATGCGTATTTCGATAACCGCGATGCCGATCGAAGCCTTTTCGAAAGTACTTATTATAAGCTTATTCGTATTATTTATAAGCAGGAATCGTTAAAATTTTCTGGTATTTCGAATCCTGGTTTAATACAGTCGAGCCATTTCGGTATTTCCGATTGCCTATAATTAAGGTATTATATTAAAATTATAATGTTTTATATAAATAAATAAAGCTTTTATTAATAATTTATTATTTTAAATTCTTTTTATTTTTATTATATTTAATATATCTTTATTTTAATAAGTTACTTTTTTTCGCGATACTTTTACGATATTTAATTCATTTTTCGAATTGCGTTAAGGCGTTTTTTTTTTTATATTTCAAAGATTCCCCTTTATTAATAGTTCCTAAAAAAAGCTGCTTTTATATAGCCTAATACGAACGTAAGAAAGCTTTTTCGAATAAAGCTTAATAATAGCGAATATATCGCTTATTCGTGGCTCGAATCGAACGGCGCGAAGTCCGGCATTTTAAAGCATAGCGAATATATTATCGAAATGCTTTAGGTCGAAAACGAAAACGGCATTTTCGATATCGATATGGGCGATAAATGGTAATATTATTATCGTTATAATTAAAAAGGCTTTACGAAGAAATATAAAGTTCGAATTATTAATGGTTTTAAATATTATTTTACGAAGTATTATTACGTTATTATTATGAACCAATCGGAAAGTGCTTTTAATAATTCCTTTAATAATTAAGAAAATACGTTCGCCTTTTCGATTTATTAATAAATTAGAAATTACGTTTAACGATAGCCCGTACGAAATACGATAAATAATTATAAATAGCGGCTAATGAAATTAATTACGATATATAATATTTTTCCGGCTATTTGCGTTCGGAATTAATTTTAAGAATTATTAGGTTTTTTTAATTGCACTTTCGCCGGTAAGATTTTTCGTAATTTTTATAGCATTATTATAACCTAATTAAAACGGCTTTTTTTATTTATCCGTATTGCTATTATATAATAACTTTATAACGATGCCTTTTCGAAAATCCATTTTTCGTTTAATATATAGGAATCCTTAAATAAAAAAGAAATGTTAAAGGTAATTGCTTATTTTATGGATAGCCGATAAAAATTTCGAATGCGGCTTATTGCAATACGGAAAATAACGGGTAATTATATTATAAAAAACATGTTATTTCATTTTTAAAATATATTGGATTTATACGGTATTAATTACCGGTTCGGATTTTTTATTTTAAATAACGCAAAAAGTAAATTTCCTATTTAAATTATATAAAATAGCTATTAATAAAAATATTTCCAATTAACGATAAAACTTTCCGCCTTATATTCGAAACATTCTTATTTCTTATATTCCTTATATTTCCCTTTTTTAAGCATAATGCCTAATAAATAATGGCCATACGGCGCTTTTGCTATTAAAGGCATATTATTAATATCGTAATTATCGCCTTCGTTTTTATAAAAAAAAATAATAGCAACGCTAAAATTATTACTATTAATTCGATCGATAAAATTTATAAAGTTAATAACTTTATATAATAAAATGCCTTATGGCGCGATATTTTCCGGCGAAAAATGCGGGCCTTTAAGGCTAAAAAGGAAGCCGTCGATTGCGAAATTATTAAGGAAATTGTCGATAAATTTTTCGAGAATGCCAACGATAAAGCCGATAAAATCGAATATCCTATTTTTTATGCTTCCATTTACGATTTCGATAACGAAAATAAATTTGGTTGTTTTTTTAAAGTTTATAACGATATGAAATAAAACGAAATGCTATACGAAATACGTAATTCCTTAAATTTTAAGAAATCCATTAATCGATTTCATTATTTCTAAGTACGAATATCGAATAAAGGGTTCCGAATAACGTAAAAATACGAAATTAGCCTTAAAAAATGGCAAATCCTCGAAATAATAAAAGGAATTCTTCGTATTTTCGAGGAAATAATATTATAATACGAATTAAATTGCGTTAATATTAATATAATAATGCCTTTTTTATACGAATTAAAAATAAACCTTCGGCAATAATTAAATAAATTTAGATTATTAAAAAAAAACGAAAATAATGTATGCCTTTTTTTCTTTTTTCCCGTTATATATTCGTTTTTATTAATACGGTATTTACCAAAACGATTTATTCGATTTCTTTTAATTTATTGCTTTCTTTTAATATACCATATCTTAACATTTTTAAACGCTTATTTAACGTACCTTAAAACGTAAACGAATTCTTATTAAACGCGGCCTCGAAATTATGATTCGATTAAATATTCGCAAAAGAAAAAAAGGAAATGTCCATTTTAATCGGGCGGATTCCGAGATTTTCGGAAAAGATAATTATAACGAAATTCGGACCGGCTTAAAGCGGACTTACGAAAAACTTTAAAAATATCGAAAGATATTAAATAAGGTTATTATATATTGGGCCTTTATTATTCTTTATTTAAGCAAGCGCTTAAGGAATATTTAAATATTAGATACCGGCTTAATTAAAAGTATTAAAAAAAGGATTACCGAATATTAATTATAACAATACGTAAATTTAAATAAAACTATTAATTCGGATATACCCGTTAATTCGAACGGTTCGAATTTTAAAGAAGCCGATGAAATTACGATTGCTTTTGGGCCTTTAATTCATCCTCGTAAGAAAAAGGAAAAGCTTTTCTTTATTAACGCCTTATTCGATAATATTATTCCCGAATTTACGGACGACGAGAATAAAAATAAATTTTAACGTTATTTCATAATAAAAAGAACCGGCTTTATCCGTTTAAATAAAAATATACTTGGATAATAAAGGGATTATCGAAAGAAATTTCCCAAGTTTAGCCGTTTTGCAATTAACGTTTTTTTTGCTTCTTTTATATTAACTAAATATAAAAGAATATTTAGCTAATACAAGCTAACGATAACCTCTTAACGGAATAACATTAAAATTTCGATGCTAAAAATTATTTAATGCTTAAAGCATTAGCTTAAGGACGATTCGGAAGAATTATAGGAAATGATTAAAGGGGTTACAGTAAATGCCGAACCTCCGGTAGGTTCGCATTAACGTACGGCCCGGTATTTACTTAATTAAAGCTTTAATTATATTAATTAGCCTCAAAACGCGGAAAAAGGGCTTCTTTTTTGATTATAATTGTATTAATCAAAAAATTCGAAATCTGTTGATTAATTGAATTGCTGGCAACGCTGACGTCTAGATCATCCACGTACCGCCTCAGCATATCCTTTCCTACGGCATACCTCTTTTTCTAGAGCAAATCACACAGGCATCCAAAACCCATTTATATCCCACGTCATTCCCCAGCATCCAAAGCAATAGGGCGGACCAGGGTCCTCGGGGTCCGGCACCGGCTCCGGCTCCCTCGGCGGTGACGGTGGCGGCGGCGGCGGCGGCGGCGGCGGCGCGTTGTAGATGATTTGTCGGACCACTTCGGCGATGGCGTCGTCGGTCTCACGGGCGCCGTTGGGCGCGTACGATGCCGCCTTCTTCGTTCGAACCGCATTCTCGGCGACCCGCAGTAATTCCGGTAACGTGGGCCGGTCCGCCTCCTGCTTTGCCATGCATCGCGCGATAACGTCGCGCAGATCCGGATCCAAGAGTGGCAACAGGTAATTGGGACTCTTCTGCCCCGTCGGTGATGGCAAAATCGGGAACGCATGCGTCTCAATCCCGTTGTAGGTTGTCGTGTTGCGGAGAAGACGGCGCGGTTGGTCTCGGACTACTATGTTAAGCATCCTCTTTTTTTATGTTCATACCAGTCAGCGTCACCATCTCCTCGATCTCGTACTTTATTTTAAACCGATCTCTGCTGCAAAGCTGTTTTCCCTGTTGCTTCTAGAAAGCGTGGATAAGGAACGCAGTCCGTGAATAGAGGAATCTCAACTTACCGTTCCAATTTTGATGATATTATCGGCCACCCCTACTCCCTCCTTCATCGACCCCAAGTCGATGAACTTCGCCACTGGGGCGATGGCGTGCTCTGCGAACCGTCCGTCTGCACTTCCGAACATCACATTGCTGAGGTGGAGATCGCCGTGCTCAACAGTAGATGGCGCGCTCCCGTCGGCTGGAATCGTTTCCAGTTGTGTTTGTGCACCATCTTTGGAACCTATGGGGTATGCTAGGCCTACACATGCCCTCACCACTTACTTGGGTCAGTAGAAAAGATGCTAGATGAATTGACACTTCTTGGATCTTACAGCAGAGGAAAAAGGACCAGAGTAAGCGGTTAGGCAGGTCAATGCGGTGGGCTTGTACCCTTTGCATCAGTCGCAACCATGACCCGTTCTCCAGATACTCCATCGCGATGACGGGCCCTGTTAATCCTATGAGAAAATGGTCGGCTGGTTTCGGTAATAAACTTCTGAGCCACGAAAGCCGTATTCTACGCCTTAGTCTAGATCTTGCATTGTGATTGATGTCGTCGCGAGCAGCAACAATCTTCACGATATGTTCGGCACCACGTAGCCTCTTCCGTCGATTTATATCAGCACGCGCTACTTTCAGGCTGTAAAATGACGGTATTCGGATGGAGTTCCTACTTTCAACCACTTTATCTCATTCCTCAAGCAACCTTCCTCGTCCCCATTACCTAGAGCTCTTTTCACGGCTAACCTCTCGATGCGCCCAGACGAGTGTCTCTTTTTGACCCGAACGACAACGCCGTAGGCACCTTGAGATAGATGGCACTCGAAATCCCAATCAGGTATCGTAGCGAAGTGGTCCCTGAGCTCCGCAATGATCGACTCGCCTCGGTCTTCGTCTTCTAGGTCGACAAAAATTGGTTCAGCCATTCTAGCTTTAAGGCCCCTGGGAGCGTCGCATAGTGCCGAATAGACGACCAGCATCCATCTGCACATCGTTCCGAGCAAACTTTCGAAGAGCCATTGTGTTATGGAGACAAAGAGGACTCGAGACGAAACGCTTCCGTTTGGGAACTAGTACAAAGAAGGGCAATAATACAGAATGATTGCCGGGAGTATAAAGATACGATATCGATGTTCATAAGAGGGAAATCTTAGGAGAGATGGGTCCGCATAAGTCTATAAAGTCTATGCATTTTGTTTATAGAGGCGCAATCATTATATACTATTTCACGATGACATGATAACGAAGGACTAAAGACTATCATATATCTTACTCAATTAAGCAAGTACAAAGGCGGACTGTATTTAGCTAGGATGTATCAAAGATGGCATTCAATAGAACTAGCTGGCTATCAAAAGCTCAGGGGTAGTAAAGATTTACTCATCTTCCCCTTTTTCATCCTGCCCATGTGTCTCTAACGAGCAAAAACATTTCTTACTCGCCCATCGTCCATACATCCCTACTTTACTCACCTACATCTTACGCCTTAAGCATCACTTGATACTCGAATGAGCCTGGAAAGTGAAGACCGCGGTGTGATGACATAGAATGAAGGATTTGACAGGGAAGAGAAAGGCGCGAGGTGTTCTTTGGGGGAGGAGTGGGAGGAGGAGTAGGTAAGCCACCGCCGAGCTCGTTCTTTGGGGGAGGGGTGGGAGGAGGGGTTGGTAGGCCCCCGCTGAGCTCGTTCTTTGGTGGAGGAGTAGGAGGCGGAGTCGGAAGACTGCCGCCTAAGGAGGTCTTCGGCGGAGGAGTGGGAGGAGGGGTAGGCAATCCACCACCAAGAGAGTTCTTTGGTGGGGGAGTGGGAGGAGGGGTCGGAAGACCGCCGCCTACAGAGTTTTTCGGAGGGGGGGTAGGAGGGGGCGTGGGCAGGCCTCCACCGAGCGAATTCTTCGGCGGCGGCGTGGGGGGTGGGGTTGGAAGACCGCCGCCGAGAGTGTTCTTGGGCGGGGGGGTTGGCGGCGGAGTCGGGAGACCACCACCGAGCGAGTTTTTCGGAGGAGGAGTAGGAGGGGGCGTAGGTAGGCCCCCACCGAGCGAGTTCTTCGGCGGCGGTGTGGGAGGAGGGGTTGGAAGGCCCCCGCCAAGCTCATTCTGGGGTGGAGGGGTCGGGGGAGGAGTAGGAAGGCTGCCACCGAGAGAGTTCTTCGGTGGCGGCGTTGGAGGGGGAGTGGGCAAACTACCGCCGAGCTCATTCTTCGGAGGAGGAGTGGGAGGAGGAGTAGGTAAGCCACCGCCGAGAGAGTTCTTGGGGGGAGGTGTGGGAGGTGGGGTCGGAAGACTTCCACCCAGTGAGTTCTTCGGGGGTGGCGTAGGAGGAGGAGTTGGAAGACTTCCCCCGAAGGAGTTCATCTCGGGGACGACTACAGTGATGAAAGCCATGATGTGACGTTTGTGTGCGTGTGATATTGTGACTTGAAGTCTAGTTATTCTAAGAGGTTTCTGAGATTCGGGCTTCCGAATCGGTTGTGTGTGTGTGTGTGTGTGTGTGTGTGTGTGTGTGTGTGTGTGTGATGATGGTGATGATTATCCAGATGATCGGGGGGGATGAGCTCACCCATTATATACTACATTCTATTGGTAACAGTATAGTTAGTTGGTCATTCAGATTTATTCCGTGTAAGAAGTTGTTCCCTGTTAGCTCGGCTGTTACTCTGTTTCCTGTTCCAATCTGGCATGTTGAACCATCCCATTGTAGATATCAATTGGCCATCCTTTGTGTCATCTTGGATTGATGCTTGTTGTTCAGGATATGAAAGACTCCCCGTCGTATCCACAATGCCATTGTGTTGCATCCTTTATCGACTACAATGGTTATGTTTAGTCACAGACATGGAGAGATGCACGAATCTCCTATTAGTTCATGTCCTTGGATGCGTGTGTTTGCGTAGATATGGTTGTAAGTATCTAGTACAGTGACAATGTAGTTTTAAGTTAGCTCCGACTAGATAAGGGGAACTTTGACATTACTGTGCGATGCCTGGGTTTCGCTATTAGTTATAGCAAATGCAAAGCTATTACCCCTGACCCCTGACCCCTATTTGATGCGGCTTGCTTCCAGTTATTTCCAGCTGTTGTCGGACCGATACTTTTGTGGAGGAAGCTACCTACCGGTAGCACCCGTGGACCCGTTACTTCCCGGCTGCCCGTCTGGCCGGTCGGTGTTTGTCGGATATAACGACAAACGGAATTTAGTCAACTTGGAGTGCGCAAGCCAATGACTGACCAATGACCTCAACCTCAGTTCGATACAGTTCTGGAAGCGGCCAGCGCGCCACTCAACTGGCACCTCCCACCAAAGACCCCACTCTTTAGCACCTACAGGCTACAGCCTACATACCCGATTACAGAGGGCCACAGGAGCTAAATTCAGCGTCATTGCCTGCGGACTGGACCTGTCGCTTTTCTCCTCCAAATTCTTCACAATCCTAACAACAACCATCTATTGTCGCTTTCTCTCCCACACCAAACCCTTCGTTGTGTTTCCCATCTCTCATTCATTCAAATACCAGAAGTTACCAGCCACAACAATGTCGTTCACCATCACGGTCCGCCAGGGACCTGGGCGTCTGGTTTCCAGGCTTCCCGAACTCACCAAGTCCTTCCGCGCTTCGACCCCCGCGCGGGCATTTCACCAATCATCCATAAAGTCATCGGCCTTCTTCACATCGAGACCGATCGTCGCATCGGCCGTTCTGCGGACGGCGCCGAAAAATGCCTTTGCCCAGGCGAGGACGTACATGCAGCCCGCCGCAGCGCCCACGGTAGATTCAGGCTCGACCCTACGAAGACTGCTTGTCGGAGGCGCCATCTTTGGCGGTACCCTCGTCGCCATCAACGCCGTGTTCAACCGCGAGACCCGGGAAGATGGCGGCATGCCACTGTTCGAGCGCGAATACCTCAATTCGACTTTCCTCCACACCGGTCTCGGCGTCGGCATTATCGGCCTCACTGCGCGACAAATGGTTCAGAGCGGTTTCGTCTACAGATTGATGGTGACCAACCCCTGGGTAGTGGCGATCGGCGGTCTAGCTCTCAGCTTTGGTACGATGATGGGAACGCGATCCATCGATCCTGATAAGTACGCTTCTCTGCTTCTTTTGGGTTACCTATATGCTTGCACATGGAAGTTCTGGACATGGAAGTTCTGGAACATGGGTTCACTAACATCAACATCATAGCTATATTCCCAAGTACGCTCTTTGGACCGCATTCAACGCAACCCAGGCTGCCTTCATCGCACCTCTCCTCGTCTTCGCCCCTGGTGCCCTAATCGCCCGTGCTGGTCTCTATACTGTCGCCATGATGGGATCTATCTCTTTCGTCGGTGCCACTGCCAAGCAGGAGAAGTACATGTACATCGGCGGCCCTCTCCTTGCCGGTGCTGCTATTGTAGCTGTTTCTGGCCTTGCCCCTCTCGTGATTCCGGCAACCGCAGTTCGAACCCTGGCACTGACGGAGAACCTATGGTTATATGGTGGTCTGGCCGTGTTCGGCGGTTTCACCCTGTACGATGTCCAGAAGATCCTGTACCACGCGCGTATGGCCGAGGCGGGCGTTATTAAGAAGGATCCAGTCAACGAGAGCATCTCCTTGGAGCTCGACTTCTTGAACATCTTCATCCGGATGGTTCAGATCCTGATGATGCAGCAGAACCGGAGGAAGTAGGCGGGGATGGATTGGTTTCCATATTGTAACAATAAGCTGGCATTGGGATGAAAGGGCTATGTTGCCATTAATTCCCATATAGTGGGACTGAATGGTATGTTTGCTCTGTATTTCAAAGACAAATGAACTCCTCTCTCGGCGCCTCAACTGACTTGCCGGACCGGATTGTATCGGTACTTAATCCTGAACGAAATACATAAGAACGTATATGCTATTATTCGATGCTGGTTTCACATGTACATTACCTACCATTGCGGGTTCATGCACCTTTGCAGTCCGCCTAACAGGATATGCTTCTACGAACACTATTCTTAAGTCCGAACAGACTATTTTAGCAAGCCTTGATGAAACATCACTTAGAGAGACACTGGTTGCCTGACCGCTCTGTTACTGTATGCACTTCATTGTTTATATAAATAATTGTGCAATCAACCATATCGTAAAACCCTGGCTTTACATTATTGGAAGCGGGATATATTTCTTGCGCACAGTAAAGCAACAAGCTTTCCAGGACATCGCATGTAAGAGGGGCTTGGAAAGGAGCCTTGGTAATATTTATGTGAGAGTACTTCACTGTAATAATGGTAAAACACCTAAAACAGTGGCTTTTTCCTAGCCTTAGCCTAGAAGTGTCGGTTGCTGTCACAATGAGGGGGTTTGTAGCAGTGCTGGATATGAATAAAACAAGACGCCTTATCTGTCTCCTCTGTTTGCTCTTGGCCTGACCTGATCTGACCCCCCTTTAATAGTCTACCTAGGTAGAGATGGTCGCATCCGTAGTAGCTTCTCATGGTTCACTGTGGTATCCTTATATTTGCCCCCGAAAAAGCCAATTGGCTAACAACGATGAACTTGGGATCTACCCATAAACAGTCCGCAGTAGGTATCCTCGACCCATCCTGTATGAGACCTGTATGAGACCTGTATGAGATACCGACCTCGTTCCTTCTGTTTGCTTCTTTGTGTTCATCCCCAGCGTCCGCCCCCATCCTCCCGGCCCCGCCAGGCCCCGCACACTAACTACTTCAGGGGCGCGAACGACCGTAGGAAGTGGCTCGGGCACTCGTAGCCGGAGGGGTTCTTGTTAAGGTATAGCTGGTGGTACTCTTCGGCGTCCCACCAGGGCCCGGCGGGGACGACCTCGGTGGCGACGCGGCCACCGTACCACTGCTCGTTCACCTGCGCCGTCAGCTCGCGCGCCACGCGCTCCTGCTCAGGTCCGTGGAAGTACACCGCGCTGCGGTACTGCGTTCCGACGTCGGGCCCCTGTCGGTTTGCCGTTGTCGGATCGTGCATCCGGTAGAAGAACTCGAGAAGCTGCCGGTATGACGTCTGCGCTGGGTCGAAGAGAATCTGGAGTGCTTCGGCATCTGTTGATTGATTTTCTTTGTTGTTAGTACTCTGCTGGGATTTATTTCGCCTCTCGTTTGAGATTATGGAACTGACCCGCTAGATAAACAAAGCGGGGGTGGGAGTGATGGGCGAAAGAACGGATGACAGATACTCACGTCCGGTTGATTGCGAGCACACTTGTCGGTAGTTCGGGTGGCTCGAGTCGCCGCCCGTATAGCCTACGCGCGCGTCTATTAGACCCTTGCCCGCGAAGTGTTTCCGGTACAAGTGCTCGACCCCCCAGAAGCAGCCGGCCGCGATGGTGGCCTTCTCGGCACCCTCGGGGAGCGCGGCGGCCCCCCCGTTGGTGTTGGCAAGGCCGTTCGTTCCCTCGGATGATATGCCTACGCGCGCGGTGCTAGTGAGCGGTCGGAAGAGCCTCGAGATGAAATTGGGCATTGCGAAATTGGCGGCCATGATGATGGCGAGCCCGGTTGCGAGGAAGAATGTGAGCGTGAGCGTGAGCGTGAGCGTGAGCTTGGGCTTGAGCTTGGGCTTGAGGGTTACAGCAGCGATATCCCTTGGAATTCTGCGGTTGGTGGGGTCAGGGTCGTTGGTCGTGCGCATGAATGAATTTACCAGGTCGAGTGAAGCTGATTTCTTCCTGGCTGTCTGGCTGTCTTTTGGCCACTTGTCGCTGGGCACTTACTAGATATATATATGATGTAGTGGCAAGGAATGTTTGTAATATCACTGAATAGCCTCAATGATTCCAAACGCAACAACGCTGATTCATGACGTCTTATTCCTGCCGCTTTTGCTCGGAAGGAGAATGACAAATCCCGTCACGTCGTAGGTGGGGTTGGTGGGGGTTTCGGCTTCCACGGAGCTATAGCAGCGACCTTTGTCAGGTGGTCCATGCTTCTCTCAGCTACTACATAGGTAGTACGGTAATAAGTATCAGCCGTTCAGCCCTGCCTCGAAGCTAAGGTATACGGGGGTCAGTATGTACTATATGTAGGTAGGGTGCTTCAGCTCCATACAATGACGTGCCTACATACAACCTATATACATAGGTACCTAGGACGGGAGTGTGTGGATTTAGCTTCTCCTGCTGCTTCGGAATTTTCCACAAAGTGCCCAGGTGATCTGTGTGATGTGATGAATAATAGATGCGTTTGATCCTACCGAAGCGTCAAAGCTAGCATTCGCTGCATGATATTCACGATGAACTTGGTCGAGAATCCTCGAGATTGTGCCATCCCACTGGACTGGCTGAGTGGGACGCCTCGGGTAGTACCTACATGGCTGGGGGGATATTCGGAACTACCTACGCTAGGGTAATGGGTAGGTAGTCCTCCAATGCTGGGAATGTTTCGGTCGGGTTCTGGATCCGGGGCAGGATTGTAGGTCGGGAGGCGATCGGAGCCCGGACGACTAGTTCTGCACCCATGACCTGAAGCTATGAACACGACTGTAGTGGCTGGATTTTGCATCTAGCTGTGTATCTAGCCGCCTAGCACCCAAAGCAGTTTATGCCTTGAATCCCAAGCAAGGGAAATTGAGGCTCAAAAAATATTCATACCATAAGAGTAGCTCTTCCGATCATCGCTTCAAGAACGTGCCGACAATTGACATCACCTGCGCGACGGACTTGCGGACACGATGGCGTACCGTCTGAGCCGGATCCACGGTCCTAACTCATGGATCTGTCCGAACGTCCCCCGCATCCTCCACGTTTCTTAGCGGCTGATCTCCTGATATTCTCCACCCAGAGAAAATGACAGGCGAGATGCAACGCGGGAACGCAGCGGGTTAACTACCTGGGCAGCTAGGTTATAACTACCTAACTAGAACCCATCACTGGATGTCTATCGCAGGTGTATGTCTGGTGGTGGAAGATGAATACTTACCTCAGGTACTTACTTACCTACTTACTCAGGCAAGGAGATGGATCTGACCACATGTTCCGCTACGGGAGTCTCCATTAGTCTCCTTTGAATATCTCGGGCGGAATCCGGCCCATTTTTCCATCTCAACATCAGAGCCAAGAGAGCCTATCAGTTGCTATCTAGTACCTACGTATGTACCAAATGGCTTGAACAACATCTTCCAATGTTAGCATTTCGTAGAGACGAGAAACTACACATCATAATATGACCTGGTGAGAAAATAAATGGCTCATCCATTAATAGATGGTATTGGATCAAAAATTCGGCTCGCAGCTATGTTGAGAAAACGTGCCCCATGTAGTCTAGTCCGGCAAACGGGCAGAGGTGGTTCTCGGCCATTGCACTGGGACCGACTGGGCTGATGAGGCGATGATCGGACTTCCTAGCGTAGCAATGCTGGCTCAATTGGAATGCGGCCCGCTATCCCCCGCAACCCTGAAAGGGGGCAAGCCTGGGGAAATTAGCACCGCGGGGAAGGGCATATGCAGATCGTTGAGACCAAGAGACGAGATATCAGTCATGCGACTGGTGGGCGAATCTATCCATGCAAAGAGATGATGCCGAGACAAGAAATCTACACCTAACAATGCCATGGTAAAGAAGTAACTCTGCCTTCCTAGGGTAACAGGCTATCTTTTGACTTTGGCGAGGGGCCGATGCCGAAGCCTGTAGATAACTTGAAGGAATGTCCAAACGTTTGCGGATTTCACCTGAAGTGTATCATCTAGGTTATAAAATGGCTGCCAGGAACTATTTCGATGGTAATGAACCTACCATAGATGAGATATCAATATGCTCCATGCACGTAGCATCCAACGGGTTGCGGTAAATCCCTGTATATCTGGCTAGGAATTTATGTAACTACTATATAGTTTGCAACGCTCGTTGGATCCCTGTCGCCCATGTCCCCCATATCGACAATGGGGAAACAGCGATTAGCTCGCTTCCACAAGTGCTGACAAGGTGCAATTGTCCATTGATGTTTCATCCTCACATGGTGTAATAACGCAGTTATACCGTAGGTATTGTTACCCAGGCTAGAGTTTATCTTCTAACTAGGAGTTGAGTTATCGCGTTCGGGTGAGAAAGGAGCACCGGTCCTACTTCGCTCGTTGCATCGCCGGCCGTCGTCCCCTTGAGCGACAGAGATTGCAATAATGCCACACAAGCCTCTTCTTTTTCAACTGCCGGTCACGTTTTCGTTACATTACGGACGACCCGACACTTGAGCTGCAGAATGTGTAA
Organism: Diatrype stigma; assembly: GCA_022225965.2. Taxonomy (NCBI): domain Eukaryota; kingdom Fungi; phylum Ascomycota; class Sordariomycetes; order Xylariales; family Diatrypaceae; genus Diatrype; species Diatrype stigma. Next base: position 38,236 of record JAKJXP020000016.1, on the reverse strand, counting down.
AAGGGACGCCAGCATAGTGTAGATAGTTCAGACTCGTTATTCAAGCCCATGGTCGAGCTTGGAGAACGTGCGAGCCCGTTCCGGCTCGGTTGTCATTTTATGTAGGGGTAGGGCGGGATGTGACCGGGGTGTGGCCCCCTAGTTGGGATTGAACAGTCGGCCATGTGCATGGTCGATATGCAGGTCAGAGGAAGTTTAGCAGCGAAGCGGCATTCGCCAAGAGTCCAGGCTTGGATTATAATACTGTGGGCGGTCCACCATCCACAAGGCATGCAGAGTCTTGATCCTTGTAGAGTCCGGGGGAACATCTTTAGGACATAAAGGTGCCCTTTCACCCGCGTGCTCTCTCTCTTGAACCCGGTGCCTTCCCCAGCATCGTCTCTTCAACAGGCAGCTGCCTCATTCCATTACATACTCTTCAAGTAATTAATCGGCCGAGCGAAGGTGAATTGCTAAGTACGTTAGCAAGTGGGCTGTTGAGCAATATGGGGAATGAAGAGCACCATGTTGTCGAGGGCTCCTCGCACCCGGAGAAGGTGGGTCTAGAAGTGCATAGCAACAGAGAACGACGAGAACCGTTGACTAATCGGGTGGACGGTACCATAGGAGGTCGCGGAGACGCGGGTCGCCCAGGGAAATGAGATCTTTAACGAGGCGATGCTTAAGGAGCCACCTTCGGCCTGGTCGAAACCACAGCTCATGATCTACCTGTTCTCCCTAGTTGGATTCTTCTGCAGCACGATGAACGGCTACGACGGCAGTTTGATCAACAACCTGCTCCAGAACAAGGCCTTCCAGGCATACTACGGCGTGGAAAATAGCGGCATCTGGGCCGGTATCGTCTCGTCCATGTACCAGATCGGTGGTGTCGTCGCCCTGCCCTTCGTCGGCCCCGCCATCGACAACTGGGGGAGGAGGATTGGCATGATGATCGGCGCCGGGCTCATCGTTATCGGCACCATCATCCAGGGCACATCGACGGCGGCCAGCTCCTTCATGGGCGGCCGCTTCCTCTTGGGCTTCGGCGTATCCATCGTGGCGGCCGCCGGTCCTACATACGTCATCGAGATCAACCATCCGGCCTACCGTGGCCGGGTCGGCGCCATGTACAACACCCTCTGGTTCTCTGGGGCCATCATTGCGTCGGGCGCGGCTCGCAGCGCTTTGAACGTTGGCGGCGACTACTCGTGGCGCGTGATCACCTGGCTCCAGATGTTGTTCTCGGGCCTGATCCTCCTGATCAGCCTCGCACTGCCCGAGTCGCCCCGCTGGTTGTACGTCAACAATAAGCATGATCAGGCGAAGGCAATGCTCACACGATACCACGGCAACGGCAACGAAGATAGTGTGTGGGTCACGCTGCAGCTGCACGAGTATGAGGAGCTGCTCAACATGGACGGCGCCGATAAGCGGTGGTGGGACTACAGCGCGTTATTCCGCGACCGCGCCTCGGTCTACCGGCTCTCATGCAACGTCGTCATCTCCATATTCGGCCAGTGGGCGGGCAACGCTGTGCTGTCGTACTTTCTCGGCGCGGTACTCGAGTCGTGCGGCTTCGAACACGAAATCGAGCAGGCTAACATTACGCTGATCAATTCTTGCCAGCAGTTCCTGTGGGCTATCCTTGGTGCCCTGATTGTAGACCGGGTCGGCCGCCGGCCATTGCTTCTTTTCTCCTTCACCGGCTGCTGCGTCATCTGGCTTGGTATGACCATCGCCTCGGCGGAGTTCGCCATGTCGGGTGGCGGCATCGACGCCGACGGCAACGTCATTATCGGGACCAACAAAGCCGCTTCGAGTGCTGCGTTGGCCATGGTCTTCCTTTTCTGCGCTGTCTTCTCCGTTGGCATCACGCCCCTGCAGGCCCTCTACCCCGTCGAGGTCCTCTCTTTCGAGATGCGCGCTAAGGGCATGGCCTTCTCTTCACTAGCTGTGAATGTCGGCGGCCTGCTTAACCAATTTGCTTGGCCGGTGTCCATGGACAGGATTGGTTGGAAAACTTACATCATCTTCACCGTTCAGGATGCTGCCCAGGCATTAATAATCTGGTGGATGATCCCGGAGACCAAGGGGCGCACTGTGAGTGTTTCTTCCTTATTACATGTCATTGCCCCCCACCTTGTTGTCTTCGTGTTTTGATGAATTATACCGTTCTGACTAACATCCCCCTGCAGCTCGAGGAACTCGACGAGATCTTCAAAGCGAAGAACCCTGTCAAGGCTTCTACGCAAAAGAAGGAACTCGCTGTCAACGGATACGGAGACGTCGTCAATATCACGGATATTTAGGTGCTTTTAATCTCATAGCCCGATAGAGAGAGTTGACCATGGAGCCTTTTTGGATGAGAAATCTATTTATTTCAATCTACGGGATAATCAACGACTACAAGCTAGTATCGCTGAACAAACACCAAATGGCCTGCCTGGTCATTTCTAGAGTCTAACCTGTCAGTTTCTAACAGCGAATCTACCTAGTCAGGCCAAGAGCGCCTGAAACGGATATGTTGATAGGTCATGAATAGTTACTTGTTGGCACAAGATCGGTAAACATGTGCTTGCTTTTGGTGAGTCACCAACATCTCGCAACTATCTGGGGAGACATCATATACTAAATAGCTTTGTACGAAATAGACCACCTTGGAATTATGGGTAGTACAAAGTACAATAGGTATATCCTGGTTGAAAAGATGCACGAACATATTTATGGTATGCTTGTGACCAGGAAAGTTGGGGGGGGGGGGGGCGTGAGAGTCTGGGATGATATGCTTCAGAAAGTAAAGGGTATCCTCGATTGGGCAGTGAGCTTCCAGAGTGGCCGGGCCGGGGGGAACGGAAGGAAGACCAACGTAGGAAGAAGGGGAAGAGTACCCCATGATTAAAAAATTAGGTGTAACCCACAAGTGATATGAATACAACGTCTAGGGCTTTAGGGCCTTTCATTTATATATATATCAATATCAATGTATCATTAGACTTATACTACCCCCTCTTATCACACTTTACGTTTCAACTTAGAGTACAAGTTTCCGTCCTGTTGGTACAGCATGTGCCTGATCATGCTTCAAATGCACAATCCCCGCAAGATCAGGTATTAATGGCCATTATACGAATGATTCATAGTGTGAAGAGCATTAGCATGCCGCTATATCTACGCAACCAATGACGAACCTTTCTACCCAAGACTAAACGTAATCTCGACTTGAGACTCTCAAGGGATTGGCTCCGTGCAGCTACACATCAAGAAACGCGTAAGTTCCACCGTGATATTGTGGGGATATTCGACGTCGGTCCAGGGTGTATGACTTCGTTATGACAAATACGCCAATATCAAAGTTCTTGGATTGAAACCCATTCCCAACTCCCTATGCTGCCGAAATCACCAACTCCCCATTGTCGCATAGTAAACTCGTAACTGTAGGCTGTCCACACGACTTTCTGATGTTCGACCTTAAGATGAAGGAGTGGGTTACCAATCAAAATGGATTGGATCAACTCCAGCTCACCGAGGTGCCGGCGCCGGGGCGACTGGGGGACGATGAGGTTCTGGTCAAAATCAACATTGTATCGTTGAATTACCGAGACACAGAGGGTGAGCATCGTCTGCGTCCGCACTCGTTTTGACTCGATCGGAATAGCTCACGCCGGATTCCAGTCTGCATGGGTCAGTATGGTCACCATAAGAGTCTTGAGCAAGGCAAGCCCATAGTGCCCTGCTCTGACATGTGCGGCACCGTGGAGAAGACAGGATCTGGCTGCAAGTCAGAACTTCGGGAGGGAGATCGCGTGATGGCCACCTTCAATCAGACGCACCTTACGGGACAGGTAGTTGAGAAGGACATGGCATCGGGTCTCGGCTTCCCTCTGCAAGGCTGTTTGACACAGTACCGCATTTTCCCTTCTTATGGTCTTGTGAAGGTTCCGGACTACTTGACGGATGGCGAGGCAGCTGCTCTGCCAATCGCGGCCGTCACAACCTGGATGGCCATAAATACATTTCAACCGACAGGAAAGCCCCTGAGCGGCAAAGACAAAGTCGTTCTTCTCCAAGGGACCGGGGGTGTGTCAATATCCGGGCTTCAAATTGCCCGTACTCTTGGGTTGACTAGTATGTTTCAATGAGAACATCTTTTATCACTGCCATGACCGATACTAACTCGCTTCAATAGCTATCATAACATCATCATCCGACGCCAAGCTTGATCGCGCCCGCAAGCTCGGCGCCAGCCACACCATCAATTACAAGACGACGCCAAACTGGCACGAAAAGGTACTCGAGTTGACAGGCGACAAAGGCGCCGACGTCATATTTGAGACCGGTGGTGCCGAGACACTATCAAAGTCGTTCCAATGTGTTGCGTTCGGCGGTCTTATTAGCTCTATTGGGTACCTGTCGGGCAAGGAGGACGCGGCGGGCAACCGGGTCAACGCCAATGTTCTTGCGCTTTCTCGGAATGTCACACTAAAGGGAATCTTGAACGGGCCCAAGGACCGCTTCGAGGAGATGCTAGGCCAGTACCGGGAGAAGGAGATCCATCCTGTCATCGACCGCGAGTTCCAGTTCGAAGAAGCGAGGGATGCCCTGAAGTATCTATACGAGGGCGGTCACTTCGGGAAAGTAGTCATCAAGGTTCCGTGAAATAGACGATGGGATGACATGTTCGGCGCTGGGACCCGCCGGTGCCGAAGTGGGATGGCATAACGCCCCTTTAGTGGATCTATTTCTATAGATTCTTCACCAACCGTCAACTCAGACCATGTACAATCTGTAAGTCAATCGTACCAAAGCCATATCTGCATGCCTTCGGATGTGTTTCAAGTGACGGTGGGACAAGTCCAGAAGTCTGCGCGTCTATTCATTTTCCTATTTACGTATAATGAGAATGCTTGATAAGGGGTACCAAGGGGTGCTAATAGGTTGCGATGCCTGTGTCCTATACTTATTTACCAAAGTAGGCTGTCGTCTACTTCGAAGTTGGCTTCAGGCTCCCCTGTCTGTAAAGTGGCAGGCAGGTCACTATCGTCATTAGGACCCCATTATTTGGTATAAATATAGTATGCCCCACTCGCGCGAAGAACGGTCGTCCGGAACGATTTAAAAACTTCTAGTTGGCACCTTGACGTCATGATGAGATCAGGATAGGGGTAAACATCCACATGAATGTTACACAGAGTTGACCGATAACGCTTCATAACAGAACAAGACCTTGAATAGATGATATAACCCCGTCACACACTCGAAGATGCTATTATATCCATGACAGTAGGCATTCGTCGAAATTGATGCTTGTTTTGGTTGCAGACGGAAATACTTCTTACGAAACAAACCGGTCAAAACGAATCAAGAACATGGACGGTTCAGCTCTCGCCCCTGGTCTTCAGGACGCATTGGCATCGATCGAAAAACAATTCACCGTCGACACAACCAAGCTCAAGCAGATCAGTAAGCGATTCGAGGAAGAGCTCCGGGAAGGCCTAGAAAGAAATGGCGCCAACATTGTAAGTTGCCGTGGCATAGCTATGCCTTGCGTCCAGACCATATACTCATGGTGTATAGGCCATGAACGTGACCTGGGTGCTTGGGTTCCCAACCGGCGATGAAAAGGGACAATACCTCACAGTGGACCTGGGAGGCACGAACCTCCGCACATGCATGGTCACTCTACGCGGTCGCGACGGGAACACCCATGTCGACCAGGAGTTGACTACGTTGCCCGACGGTATCAAGACTGGAACTAGTGAGCAACTCTGGAGTCTTGTCGCAGACAGCATCGCAGGTTTCTTGGAGAAACGCAGCTTACCCCACGATGACGAACCGTATGTTACATGTTGTCTCGGCACTTTGAGGCGTATCCAGTATTCGCTTATGCATTTTGTTCCCTAGGGTGCCGCTAGGATTCACGTTCTCATACCCAGCGATGCAGGATCGCATCGACCACGGTGAGTTGACGACCTGGACGAAGGGCTTCGACATCGAAGGCGTGGAAGGCCAAGATGTCGTCAAACATCTAGGGGATGCGATGAAGAAGCGAGTAAGTACCCGAAGTAAATTGCGTGCGCCTTTGGACATTCATGGTAATAGTCGCGATACCTAGAACCTACCGGTGAGGATCGTCTCTTTGATCAATGATACGACCGGTGCCATGATCGCCTCAGCGTACAATGACCCCGCGACGATCATCGGCGCAATCTTCGGGACGGGGTGCAACGCAGCGTACATGGACAATGTGGACTCCATACCAAAACTCAACAGCGACCTACCCGCACACACTCCAATCGCTATCAACTGCGAATACGGGGCATTCGACAATGCCCATCGAGTATTACCACGGACGAAGTATGACGAGGCTATTGATGCCGAATCCCCAAGACCTGGAGAGCAAGCTTTCGAGAAGATGAGCGCCGGGCTGTACCTGGGTGAGATATATCGGCAGATCATGTGCGACTTCTACGACCGGGGCCTCGTGTTCACAGGGAACGATGTCTCGGAGCTAAGAAAGCCATACCGTCTCGACACGGGATTCCTGTCCTCCCTGGAGAACGACAAGCTCGAGGAGAAAACTGCCCGTTTCGAGAGCGCCCTAGGCTTCCGCCCTACGGAGGAGGAAATGGCGCTTTCGCAACGCCTAGCCGAGATCATCGCGTTGCGCGGAGCAAGGCTCTGCACCTGTGGGGTAGCAGCCATCTGCAGGATGAAGGGCATCCGATCCGGCCACGTAGCAGCGGATGGCGCCGTAGCGAATAAGCATCCGACATTCCGGTCTAGATGGGCGGAAGCCTTAGGCGAGATCCTCGACTGGCCGCGGGACAGGGCGAGCGATCCTATCGTGATCACAAGCGCGGAAGACGGGAGTGGCGTTGGCGCGGCGGTTATATCGGCCATGACGACGAAGAGAAGAATGGAAGGGCAACCCGTTGGAGCTAAGAGGTGAAATGAAGAGGGTTTGGGCCACAGTTTTACTCATAATCATACTTAGGTTTAGAAAACATGTGACAGCTTTGCTGTGACCAACTGCCCACGGCAATATAGGTGTTATTGCAATGCCGACTGCGCAGTGTCTGTGATCTGGTAATTCGCCCCCCGATACTCGGATGCAGGAAGGGATGTTACCATACTTCCCTTCTATTCCCTTCAATAGAATCGATGCGGAGCGTAAGCAGGGTTCTCCGAATAGTAAACAGACCATCAAACATCAATTTCACTATACTCAGTCCATTCCTTACCACGCCAAAACTTCTGTCCGCCCCTAAACGAGTGCAAGATCTTGTCTTTCGCTCTTGCCTCCATCCTAATTTCGAAGTCCTGGATACTGCTTGCCGTGGTGCCCTTTCCGGCAATCGTCTGGGCTAGATGGGCTGCGTTTCGGATGGCGGTATCCCCACCAGAACCACCCATGGGACTCATTGGGTGCGCCGCATCACCGATAAGCGTGACACGCCTAGGCTGAGCATGAGCTGAGACAATCTCTATATCTGGCTTGCTTGATAAAACAGGCTTGCAAGCGGATAGATCATGTGCGGATGAAAGGAGCAACGTCTTCATAGCAGGGTGCCAATTCTCGGTCACTCCTTCGAGGAATGATCTTTTCTCATCGACTGTCTTCGGCAAGTGTTTTGCGTATTGAGACGGCGCCGTGCAGACAACCCAGTACACGTAGTCGGGAAACTCGGGGAGCCTTGCCTCGGATTCTTGTCGCACGTTCTTCGACCACACCATTGGCTCAACGACCACCTGGACATTGGCTTCCTTATCTACGTACATGCACCAGCTAAGCATGTCTTCCGGAACATTCCTCTTCAATTCCTCCGTCAACGGAGTTCGGCCCCACATGACCCAGCGCTCTAGGTCGAGTAGTTTGCGGTCTGGCTGAAGTTGCTTGCGCACACGACTCATGATGCCATCTGCACCGACAAGCAGCCGTCCATGCACGACTGAGCCATCCGTAAATTGCACTCGAACCCCTTCATCACCACCACGATCGTCACCACCGAGAACCTCGTAAGACTCGAACTCCTTCTCGTATTCGATAGCATCCTCGATACCCAGAGTGGTCAGCAAACGGATCCAGGCCCTATCGACGGGCATGGCCTCGAGATCTCCCGTCGGGACAGGGGCCGGGTAGTCGAGTATCCTCCCTTTCCTTTCCACGTCCACGCCCACGGCATCGACGTATCGTGGTGCCAAGGGGTGCGTCTCCGCGGCGGTACGGGCGAGTAGGCGCCGGAGCGGCGGCGACAGCACGCTGTTCAGAGCTGCGCGACCGTCCCCCGAAATGCGGAACCGGTGGCCCTGGAGGCTGTTCGACCGTGCGTAGCGCTCGAAGAGGCGAAACGGAACGGAGTGGAGGCGCAGACCCTGTGCTAACGTAAGGCCGGCGACACCGGCGCCAATGATCAGGACGGGCGACGGCGGTAGTCGGAGGCGGAGATCGGGATCGGGTGTAGTGGGGTGGCTTGGCGCCATAGCTGTTCGGGTGGTTTCAGTACATAAGTTGGTTGTGTCGTCAATTGGACAATAGGGGGTGACGCAACGTTGGAAGACCGGGTTGATGTCGCTCGGTATATCTTAGTTCCCTGTCCCTACCTAGGTAACACCGGGTTCGGCTCGGTCCTTGGTTCGGATTTATTGAAGGGATGTCCGCAACAACATTACAAGCCCGTCTCATCGGTACACGCCGCAATCCTGCTGCTCTGTTGCTTAAACCTTTATGGACACCGTGTATGTAGGTAAGTACTGCACAACTGAATATACTGTACATACCTGTACGTAGTATTGTATGTACCTACTATTCATGCAGTACCTAGTTAAGTGTTTACCTACGCATTCAGTGGCATGAAAGGCTGTAACTTACCGCAGAAGGACCTAACCCGTCAGCTGCCCGTCCATACCTAAGCGCATAGCTAGGTAGCTTCAAACGGCATGCGACATACATGTATACTTCTAGGCAGTTAGTTCGTTATCGCAGCCGCAATGTAACATTATGGCATGGTGACATTGAAGTGTTGTAGGCACTCCAGACCCCTATCCTTGGCAGTTAAGTAATCCAATCGAGTAATCCAGCCTACGTCCTAAATTCCATTATCCCCGGGTCATGTACAAGTCGTGTGAAAGCCCCGGGCATAATCAATTGACAAATGCGCGAGCCGAAACCCGTTGACGCTCTGGGCTATCCTCTCATTAAGCCCACACCTTCCAACCTTCCATTTGCTGGTGGGGTTGTGCCAGGAACAAGGAGAGGACGGAGGAGTTCGGGGATGCTAGCCTTTTACCCCTATCTTGTGCCACAGGATGCTAATTCTTGTCGACCACATACTCTAGAGCTGGATACAGGGCACGATGAACGGATGTCACACACACCGGATCATGAGTCTCCGAAGGCAATTTCTTTTCTCTGATATGCTAAGTAGTTATTGTTTATCTCCAATCTCTTCATCTGTATGTTGCTCGCCAGCGCTGGGTGGTCGTCCGGTCCGGATCAAGGCGCAATAAAAGCTCCAAGTATTCATCATCTTTAAAGCTTCATTTTATTCGTCGCTTATGCCTAGCAGTACGTGCTGTCAACGAAGCGCAAGGGATTCTCACATACGATCTTCTCGATAACTCGGATGAGCATCATGAATCCAATGCGCTTCTGTCTATATTCATTTACGTCTAAAGCCTAATGATACGCATGTCAGAACCCTCGCCTGGTAGCGACTATACAAGATCTTTAGTATTTCTCCTAACACTCTCCTCAAGGCTCGTCCACCCATCCTTCCCCATGTCCCGAAGTAACTCTTCGGCCCGTTTGCGGGGCACGATGTCGGAGAGGTCCTGGTCGCTCTGGAAGTTGGCCGGGAAGCTGCGGTCGGGGTACAACTTGCGCAAGATAGCGAGAAGCTTGTCACCGTTCACGGGTTCGGCAAAGGCGAAGATACGTTCCGACGCAACGCCCGGGTGGATGGCCGCGGCGACGTGGAGGAGCGCGTCGTCTTGCACATCCACGAAGTTCTCTAGACTCGTTGAAAGTTGTCAGTGGGCCTACCTGAAAACAAAAGAACCTTCCTCGTTTCAACAAGAGAGCGTGGGGCTATCCGACGTACGAGCGGGCATGCTGGCTAGCGGTGCCGAATTCCCCTTGAAGAGCGCGACAAGGAAGGCGGACGTGGAGGTATAGGCCTGGTTAACCGGGTCGAGGTTCACGCCGAGATTCATGTTGGGCAGGACGGCATTGAACGTGAATGCGGGCTTCTTCTCGCGCATGAACTTCCACGCTTCCCTCTCGCTCAGCGTCTTGCTAGCTGCGTAGGCGATGTACCCCTGAGAGGGTGGTGGGTCGGCATACGCGGCCGCCACTACCTCATCGTTCCAAGTATCAACCGTCACCGTCACCGGATCATTTGGTTTCGGGACTAAGGCTGCGGACGACGAGGACGTCAGCACAAACCGCTTCACGCTCGGTTCCTTGGCCGCCGTCGCTAGCGCGTTCACTGTTGCCTTGATGGCGCCAGGTACGACCTCATCTGGGTTCGGGTTCATATCCACACTCATCGCCGTGTGGACGACGGCAGAAACGCCTCGTGGTCTGGGTTAGCACATACACATCAACTTGCTCCCTGGACTACGCAAAGGCGGAGCTCCTCTAAGGGCTCCTCCCAGGGCTTCTGACAGAGGTATTCACCACACCTTTTATGATTTCATCATATGCGCCGTCCGCTGCCAGGTCCACCACAGTCACGAGTTCGAAATTTCCAGGTTTGTACTTGCTGTCGAACAGGTTCTGGGTCCAGGCATTCTTCTTCGCGTCACGAGTGGTGCCGCGAACCTTGTAGCCAAACGCGAGGAATTGGTCAGCGATATGAGAGGCTATGAAACCGTTGACACCTGTGATCAGCACAGTCGAGCCCTTCGGTATGACAGGGTTGTCAATGGGAGACATAGCGTTCACGAGTCTCAAAGTGGTCGACTGCTGTGATATGATAATTTGATGCTTCCTAGATTGGACTGGAGGAAGTGGTGAACATGGTGTAGAAGGAAACGACACAACACAAGTCGCATTCTTGCTTTCCTTATATACTCTTTCCTTCATAAGGCTGTGACGCTCCACCATTGTGCCGCAAAGGTCGTATTGTGGACCTGGAATTCGCTGTTCGTTGTCTACCGGCACGAAGTATGTGATTTCTAATCGAATATATCTTCTAAATGCCTCGGGACCACTGGCGCGGCTCGGTGCTTATGGGGTTTAGCTTCTCGGCTTTCGCCTCTACCTTTCCGACGATCTGTATCAAGCTAAATCCGGCTTACGTCAATACCCAAATACACGTTTAATAATCCTATAATACAACTCCGAGCACATAGTGTTTATCTCGTCATCTGTCTCTGCGAGCCTTATATTCATTCCTGGTAGTTGAGTGCTGTCGATACTCAGACATGAATGTCTCAGAAAAGGGACTTGGGTTGGCTTGGCTTGGTTGCAGTCACGGTTAACGACACTTATATGTTTCCCCCTTAAATTCCCCCGTTTCTAACGAGATATTTTGCGTCTACTGCTTGGAGTTTTGTTAAGCAGAAGTATCTCACTGCTGCTTGATCACTTAGAAGCTCCGTCGATCAACAAATGTGAACTTGATGGGGATATCAGTAAATATAATTTAGGCGCCCCCTGACTTTAACTCGAGCCATCAGCATCTACTTCTATTCTTATTAAGCTAGATCTATGTGCTATAAATTTGACAGTGCATGCCATAGGACAATGAAGGATGACTGTTATGCGATGCCTGCTGCGCTGTGCTATGTTATGTTATCCTATACAAATCTAATGTCGTATAATGTACGACCTCACCGGCATGCCCTTGGGTATCACCGCCATCCTCATAATGATCATAAGAAACTCCGCCACGGAGAGAAACATATAATCCAAACAAGCCATGTGCACATAAGCGGAACGTGCGCGCTCTTCTTGAGCGTGGTAAACTCCAAAACACCATACAAATCCAATGCCATACTGCATGGAGAGCAAAGAAAGGCAAAGAAGAAAGGCAAAACCCGCTTTGCACTCTAGCCAAGTGGTTTGGGCCGCAATAAAGGATGAGCCTCGGTATTAAAAACGTATTCGTTTAAGCTGATTATATCGGGGGAAGAGAATACGAGGTAGAAGTATTTGAGGGTTTCAGAGGTCCAGAAACTCTGATGCAACCATTAGCAACAACACCGCGGCTTGATAGGAGCGCATCCACTTACCTCCATAGAGTCCGACTTCACCGTCTCGCCGGTCACGGTAACATCATCGATAGAAGAGAAGGCCAGGTCTGTCTCGGTGGCTTTGACGATAGCTTGGTACATCCTCCACGCCATCTCCTGGTACTCCTGGTCGCCGGTTATGCGATACAAGAGGAAGACGCTCTCGATGGCCTCAGGCCGGAGCAGATATCTTGGATCGCGCGCATCCGTAAACCCTTTGGTCAGGGACGAATTGCCCTCCCTCTCCCATCTGTCCTGATCCCAATCGCAAGGCGCCAAAGTATCGCAATCCATAAGATTGAAGACCTCGGGCATGATTCCCGTCTCCATGGCATCATAGGCCCAAACACATCCCTTGGTGATCTTCTCGCCTATGATGACGTGTTCGGGGATACCGAAGAGCTTCCCACCTTGCCCGAACATCCCCCCGGCGAAGCAAGAGAGATGCTGCCCCTCCGACGCGAGGTTGAAGATGTCGCCTGTAGCATAGGCGGACCCGGAAAAGAGTACATCGACGTGGTCGGGGGTCATGGGTCGAAAGAGTAGGGAACTATTGACTGTGTCCATGGCACTGCGGTACAACTTCTCGTATAGAGGCTCTAGACCTCCCAGAATTAGATACATCTTTGGCAGATATTCGTAAAGTGAATCCGCCAACGCCCCAATCGTGTAAGACTGATCCGTATCTAGCTGCATGAGATTCATATTGAAGTAGGTTGGCCACATTCCTGGAAGTGATGTCTTGTTCTGCCATATTTCAAGCAATCGCGCCACTCTGTCGATAGCATCGTAATACTTGTTGTCTTCGGTGAGTTGGGCAAGTCGCGTGAATTCGAGTCCTAACGAGGCGACTGATGCGGATGGGTCGTGATCTCCGGCTTCGAGGTCTCCTTTACGAGCCTCCTATAAGGGCATCCAGAATACTGGCATGCGATTGGGCGTATCAAAGGCCATGTACAGCATATCTCCCAATTCGGTCGCTTTCAGCAGAATGGCAGGCTCTTTACTCAGGTCGTATGCCGCGAGGAGGCCGCCCAGGTACCTGATCGTCGTCTCGAACACGTTGATGGATGTGGCGTCGGTGTTCGCCCAATTGATCCTCATCGCTGTAGCTACGGCATCATAGAATTCGTCCCTGAGCCCCATAATCCAGAGAGTATCCAAGGAATCCACCATTGTTGCGCCCCACCCACCATATAAATCCTTTGCCTTGCCCGAAACAGGTTGGAGCTCGTCGTACAACCACGCTTTGTCCTTGTAGCTATTCCAACTCTTAAGAAACTTTTGCTTGACGTCCAGTCTGCGCTCAGTAAGGACCTGCTCGCGGACTGCTCCCTCGGGGCTGGTATCGGTGTTAAAGGCATATTGGATGTCGGACAGCGCGCTTGGGGCACCGGTAGGCAGCTGCTTGATGGGTTCCGACGGCGGATTCTTCAGCGCGTGCTGAGACCAATCGTAGCTGCTATAAACGTAAGCGAACCCGAAGAACGTGTCGGCACGCTTCGGGACGAAGATGACGATAAGGTAAAACACGACGATGGTGAACACGATGGCGAGCAGGCGCGCGCGCCGCCTAAATAGCGCCGTCATGGCGTCGTCGATAATGGCGAAGCTCCGGTGGATCTGCCATTCGGCATCGTCGGCGAGCATGGCCCGCGCTCGCCCGCGGAGGACCAGGGGGGCGTTGAATATCGACCAAGCCGGGACGTAGCTGCGGTGTAAAGTATGGATGTCCGAGCGGGAGGGGGCGTGGAAGATATGCGAATAAGAGCTGCCGTTGAGGATGTTGTACTTGTAGGGTTGCAGCAGGTCGCAGGACAAGGAAGGGGTTGCGTAACGCGAAGGCCAGCCGCCAAACATCCCTGGAGCGATCTTTACAGGGGTTCTTAGGGTTGATCGTCATTGGTTAGCGGTGGAAATTCGCCTTATTAGCGCCAAAGATTATAGGCGGCTTAATTATTAAATGTTTATTATTTAACTTTACATTTAATTTATAATATTAAAAAAATTATAATAATTAAACTTTTAAAAAGGTTATTTTTATATTATACGTAATATTATTATGACATAAAATGAGCGGCCACTGAGGTGTAAGGAGAATCTTATCAAGTCCCGCTCTTGATGTCATCCGCGATTTTCTCCGCAAGCGCATAGACGATACTTTATGGGTAACCCGAAGGCAACAGGGCAAAAGCGCTCGAGTCAACAACACGCAGCCTCTCGACACCGAAGACCCTAGCTTGAGGATCTACCACAGCGCTGGGATCAGGGTCGGCGGCGCGTCCCATGCGGCAAGTTCCCGATGCGTGGTAAATAATAGTAACAGTGTCCCGGATCGTCTGCAAGATCTCCTCGTCCGTTTTGACGGCGCTGCAACCGGGGAAGTATTCATTTTCAGGGTCCGGATCCAGGAGGACGTTTTGCATGGCCGTGGATAAAAACAGCTCCCGCGCCCGTTTGTACCCGGCCACGGCAAGCTGGGCATCCACGGGGTCTAAGAACCATCCGGGATTGATAATCGAAAGGTCCGCCGTGTCCGCCGAAGTAATGGTGACGTTACCTCGCGATCGTGGGGCACAAGGGGAAACCAGGATGCTCGCATAGTTATGGCCATCGTTGGGCGAGTTAAATAATGGTAACGACAAATCACCTGAATACGCGTCCATCGAGAAGTATTCCATGTCGGGCCATAAAGAGGGCAGCTCTGAAATTTTAGCGGCGACATCCTCGGAGATCAGGTGCCTGGGTATCTTTTCAAACGCCACATACTCGACTCCCGGGTTGGTCAAAGGACCCCTGGCATTTAGGACGTAGTCAAATATCAATGGGGCTACCTGGGCTGGGTTGGCTACTACCGTTGACACAGTATCGACTTTGACGCGGTGGCATGGCCCATACATTATGTAATCTGTCAGGTTTTGTCCGACTCCAGCCCTGTCAGCAATTACTGGGATATTGAACTTGTTAAGAATCTCTGCTGGACCAACCCCGGATACCATGAGAAGCTGTGGTGACTGGAAAGCACCGGCAGATAGGACAACTTCTTTCCGGGCTGTTAAGACAAGACCGGAACTTATTTCAACCCCGGTAGCCTGTTTGAAGCGATTAAAACGGATCCGTTTGGCGAGAGTCTCCCGGAATACCTTGACGTTTGGCCGGGCCTGACAAGAGTCCAGGAAAGCCGTTTGGGCGGAGCTTCTGGTCGCCGTCCTAGGGTCGATAGTGAAAGTACAGAATTGTGAGCCCAAGAGGTTACCATTATTGAAATCCCCGATAGTTGGGATCCCAATTCCGGCGAGAAAGCATTTTGTCCGGGTCCCGGTATAACCTCGACTCTGGAATATATTTCTGGATCTGCTGGAGTAAACTTGCAGCTTTTCTGAAAGTAAGGCAGCATGTTTTCGAATGTGTACGATGGGTCCTTTACCGTTTCTGCCCATTTATTGAGGGACCCTTTGTCCGGATGTAAGTACATCATCGTGTTTCTCCCGGAACTAGCCAGGCGATATTCGAATGTCAGTAGGAAAACGCTACGCCAGATTTCTCTTATTCATAATCAAAGCTCATTCTCACCTTCCACCCAGACATTTCCCCCTTGTGTAATGCAATTCCCTACCACCCGCACCCTTTTGCGCAGTGGTAATGAACCCCCAGTCTACGCCAGGGTTCATATCAGTAGGGGATGAGCCGGTAAAGCCACCAGTGCACATCGGCACAGTGGAGAAGATGGGATGGTTTATTTGGTAGTAACTTCCTGCCTCGACAACAGCAATAGATGTATCGGGACTTTCTGAGAGCCTCGCTGCTAGCGTCAAACCAGCTGTTCCGCCCCCAACAATGACATAGTCGTAGATAGCAGCCATCACGCATCCGATTCGTTGAGCTACAAGGGAGACAATGGAGGAGTGCAGACTACCAAAGTCTGGAAATCAGGCTGTCTAAACTGAGGGCTCTGACAGAACAATTCGGTTATGTGCCAGAGCAATCACTAGTAACTTATATTGACTTAATCCCAGAATGAAAGTGGCCAATGAATAAAGTGCCGCCCAGGATGACAGAGTGTACCCCCCGTAGTGACAGCCCATCACATGTCAAATATACCATATTGACGCTGTCAGCCCGTCTCTAACAGCTCTCCACCCCGACCAACCTTTTGCAATTCGTCTATGCTATATTTGTATCACCGAATCGTATCAGATGTACACCAAGCAGCGAAGAAAGCTTGACTAACTACCCGTTTTTCAGCGAGAGTGACGCAGGGTTGTTAAACTCCATTGAGCTCAGCACGGGTGACTGCCACCCAGTTGATCCAAACCAGCGATCGGTTATTTGGCAGCGAATCGCTTCCCACAACTGCCGAGCCTGGCTAGTCATAGCAAAGGGCCGACATTTCCTCACCTTAGATACATTTTGTGTATGTCCAAAAGGCGGCGTCTACAGGGAATATCACGGAGAGCAGGCAAAGTGCAGTTATGCATCACCAAGAGTACCATGTTGCAACCATGAGTGATGATCAATCGTGTGGCACGACATTTGCAGATGCCATAACCCTCTTGAACATTAACCGCGGATGGTTGCAACTTGCAACGGACATGTAGTATACTTTGACCAGGGGAACAAGAGGCTTCGCAAGTGCATTAGTGTCCAGCGAATCGTGTGTACAGCCGTCAATCATTTGATAATTACGGTATTTCAGTCACATCGCATCGACCCAGCAGACGAAGTAGCCTGGGGTAGCCTTCATCAAGTGGAGCATTCTCCAACATGTTACTGTTGCTTGGTGAGGCTGAGGGTAGGAAGAAGAGCCCGAGGTAGCATCGTCGCGGATTTCTCCACGGGGGTGTTAACCTATCTAAGTGCACCTCGTCTGCGGCTCGAACTGATGTAAGCGCCTAACTGGGACCACTTGGAGATGATCGTAGCCTTTTATTTAACCATGTAGGACTTTTGACATGGTTTACAATTAACTCCAGGACTTCGATTAGACCATATTAAAATATGGGTAAAAGACCCCCTAAGGGCCCGCCGCTATCTAGGTATTGCGCTTTGAGTACACTGCGCTATAACCCTCTCGCGAGACTTTTATAACGCTCATGAAAACAGCGTTCCCCCGTTTTAATAAAATAATGCTATATATTAATTAGTTTTTTTTCTTATATATTAATTACTTTATTAGGCACCTGCTAGCGGCCCGCTTATAAATTTTCGGCCCGACTTATTATAACGTATTATTCGTTATAATTTAATGCATTACTTATTAACTTATAATGTTTTATAATTATATAATATAAACCTCTTTATTATATTATAATACTTTATTATTTTTATAACTTTAATTATATATTATTCTTATTAAGTAAATTAAGGCAATTAAATAAAGCCGAAATTTTAATACTTTAAAAGCATTACTTTAAAAGAAACGTTTTAAGTTAATAATAAAAAATATAATACGTTATAATTAATAATATTAAACGTAAAAGTTATATAGCAAATTTATATATAAAACATTATAAATTTAAACTTTTAAGAATAATTTAAATAGTATTAAATAAATAAGTTATATTATTTATTATATATATTTAACGTTTTATTTAACGCGTTATTACTTTCGACGTTTATTCGTAATTAATAAATTAAAGCGCTTAAAAATCGAATTCGAAGCTTTATTTTAAGCCCTTTTATTTTTATTAAAGCCGTTACGATATAATTAACGGCCTTTAATGCCGCTATTTAAAGCGTTTCGTAAAACTCATTTTTTTATCGGGCCACTTTTCGGGCCACTTTTCGAATCGTTAATTAGGCCGCTAACTGGGCCGCTTTTCGGGCCGCTTTTCGGGTTACCCGTTAAGCCCTTTTTATAAAGAGAAATAATGCGTTTTTCGTTTTTATTTAATCTTACGTATTATAAACGGATTATTCGGAAACGGGCTATTCGAAAACGGGTTATTAACGAAGCCTTTTCGAACGGCGCGGTAATGCTTTCGTTTTTTTTAATATAATCGATTACGGCGTTACGAAGGTATTAAATTATTACCGCGCTTTAAGGTGCGCTTATTAATACGGCGGATTTGTTTTTTATTTTGCTCGGGTTATTTTGTTTCGGGCCTATTTATTCGTAAAAGCTTAATAAAATATAACCATCGAAATTAAAATCGGTTTACCTTTAAACCTACCTATATAACGATTTAAAATAGCGAAATCCGGTTCGGTAATTATTAGGTTTTTATTTAAGTATTAAAATCTATCGACGTTTGTTTTGCGTAGACTTACGATATAAGAATATTTTTCGATAATGTAAATATTTTTATGAATTTCGTAATAATAATGAATTTCCTAAATATTTTAAATACCGAATTAATTGCAAAAGTAATCGTTTAAGGAATTAATTTTAAAACGGAATCGTATAGGAATAAAGGAAAAGGCGAGGATATATTTTCGATTAATGAGCCCGAAAGCGTTAAAAAAGAATTACGTAAAAACTTTATTTAAATATTTTTTATTAATCCAGTTTTTTCGAATTCGAATAATATCGTTAAAATTTATAATTCGAAGTTTTCTTATTGCGCTTTTAAGAATTATTTTAAGTTAAATTAAAGCTTTAATAAATTTGTTTTACTATTAAATACGTACGTCTTTAACGCTTTATGGCTTATTTCGATAAACGAAGTTATATAAATGCCGAAGTTTTTATTAAAATTAATATATCCATAAGTTCATTTTTCGAAAAAGAAAAATATAAATATCCTTTAAATATTTAATCGAAATTATTTACGATTCGCCGTAATATATTTATAAGGATTTTTAAATTTCATTAAATTATTCCGGCCTATAAGAATATATTATTTAAAACTATATCGTAAAAAATATTTCCTTTAAAATAAGGATTTCTTCGAAGGCATTTAAGTAATTTATTATATAATCTTTAGTTATACGGTTAAAGTTTCGTAGTAAAGCACGATTTTCGATATTAAATTAGCCGTTATTGCTTTTTATAATAAATAATTCCTCGGCATTCGAAAATTCCTTATCGCCTTTCTTTAAGGAACGAATTTACTTGCGTTCGATATTCGCGATTACGTTTTTATTAATATAAAATAAGTAAATTTATAACTTCGCATTTCGAAAAATCCTTTTCGTGGTATTACGTAATTATTTGTCGAAATTTATAATAATTACAAAAGAATTATCGGCGCCGATTTAGAATTATAAGCGCTTTAAGTAAAACATTACTTATTTATAAAATTCGTAAATGTTATCGAAAATTAAAGCGAAAGCCTTATTAAATATAAACTTAATTATTATTTAGCCCGTATAAATAAAAAACGGCATTTTAAAACTATTAGTTTTATATATATTATTTATATTAAGAATCTTTAAGTATTTTCTTTATATTCGTATATATTAAGGCATGCTTTAAAAAGAGCAATACGCCGCTTAATAATTAAATCGTTATTTTATTATCGTATCTTTAATTAATACCCCTTTTTTAATTCGTTTAATACAGGCTTATATAATAATAAAGCCTTTACGTAAATGCTTATAAAGATTAATACGAATATTATTAATATCCATTTAAATAAGCCTTTTTCGGCTATTAAAACTTTGGCTTATATTTCGTCGTAAATTCCTAAGGCGCATTATATTCTTATATATAAAGGCCTTAATTTAAATACGAAATTATTTTAAGAATTAACGATTATTAATATGCATTTCCGTATACGGCGTTAGCCCGTAAGTATATTATAACGAAACGCTATTTATATTCGTATATATTATAAAAAACCACTTTTAATTAATTTAACGTTATCGTATAAATTTCGCCTTTTAAAAATATTACGGAATTTCTTTTAATATTTACTTATAAAGTTTCTTTTAAATAAAAAGGCGGACATATTATTAATAACGTATATCGATACGAATAAATAAGCCGTTATTTTTTTTTTTTTTTAAATTCGCAAAACCATACCTTTTAAAACCGAAGTTATTGTTTTTTACGAAAGCGCAAAATGCAACTTCGAGGGCTTCTGTAATATCGAAAGTGCTTAAATAGCGGTTAAGAAGGTTAAAAATCGTCGTTAAATGCGGGCGCGGTAATAATGGAAACATAAATTTCAGGTCGAAAGAAAATTCGAAGCCGAAGAACTTTACGGCCGAATTTAATATCGTAATAGCTTTAACGATAATTATTTCGATAATTATTATTATTATAATATAAGTATTATAATAAGAATTAATAAATTTAAGCAATTATTCGAAAATAAGAAATTAAACGTTATAATAAAGCTATTATAAATCGGGCCGTTAATAAGTAATTAAAAAAGTAATTAATATAAAAAGAAAAAGACTAATTAATATATAGCATTATTCTTTTAATAACGTAATTAAGATAACTTATATATATAAATAACCCCTTATTAATACCTCCTCCTTTTCTTTTCTTCTTTCTTTCGGGTTATTACCCCCCTTATAAATATCTCCTAAGTATAGCCCCCTCTTTCCCCGGTCCTTAGAACCGCTGACGCGTACATGAAGGCTGCCGAGCGAGCAGCGGTGCGGTTAAGAGCTAATTGAAGCGTGGATTTCTGGTGTTATAGATCTAAGTTGCGGCTTGGAACCCCTCTGGACCCGTAAACCAGTTATGTCATAATGTAAACTGATAGGAAACTCCGCAAGGGCGGTAAACACTTTATGCCAATCATGATTATCTTTCGTACATTACTAATCACCAAGATATGGAATTAAAAATGAATGTTTTAAATACCAGTTAGTAGATTAACAGATTTTGTTTTTTAGAGCTAAAGATAAATGGGCATATTATAAAGACTTCCAATATCATAATTGCTGAAAGTCACGATAACGAGCTTAGTTTCCCGAGTATCTACTGCTATACTGGAAGAAGGGAACGTTTGCTTATATAGACAAATGGCTCAGGGGCTTTGTACTGCACTCGAAATTACTCCAGCCTCGACCCTCAGTTTAACAGTGATATTAGGGATAACTAATCCCCTACATGTTAGAGAATGGTAGTTTACTGTGCAGCGGGAACTCTTGAGTGGAATACCAAGTTAGGTCCGTCATGAGTTGAGGAGAGCACATCATAAACTTGAAATTCGCTCGCCCAGTGCCTGCCATAACCACCACTGCTACTTCCAGCGCCAAGTTCGCCGAGTGCACCTGGGGCCTTCTCGAAATCAAAGTGCCAGAATATCTTCGAGATAACCACACTCGTTTCTAAGTATGCCATTGCCTTGCCTGCGCAGATGCGAGATCCAGTAGAGAATGGAATAAATGCGTCATGCATAACTTTCGCTTGCTTTTCTGTCACCTTCGACAACCAGCGTTCTGGCTTATAGGCAAAAGGCTCCGGAAAATACTTATCGTTGTGCAGAATAGAGTAAACGTTCACACCAACATGGGTCCCACGAGGTATAACATGACCGTCCACAATGAATGGTGCATCATCTGTCTCTATTTGCTCTCGCCATGGTGTGCCGGGTGCCGGTGGAGACATACGCAAAGCTTCGTCAATGCAGGCCCGGAGGTATTGGCAGTTGGCAAGTTTTTCGCCGTTGCGAATTTCATCGCTAGAGTCAAACGTCGTTCGGACTTCATCGGCTAGCTTGTTATAGCAATCTGAATGGCGGGAGAGATAAAAGAATAGTGCCGCTATGACAGTAGCAGTAGTATCGCCACCTACGGGTTGTGAATTATCAGCTATCATCACGCAGTGTGAGGTGGAAAGCATAGGACGCGACTGACCTGCTGCGAACAAGAAGATTGCCTCTGCCCACAACTCGCTGGTTTGAATGCTATCTGACCCTCCGGTGTTGATTTGATCTGCGACCATGGAGTACAAGTCCCGTTTGGACTCTTTACCCTCAGCCATGCGAGACCCAATCAGTGTTTTCACCATACGTCTATATGGTTCCCTCTCTTCCCGTATGTTTCCTACGTATTGTAAGGCCTCGGTCAGATGGATTTGTGTCAAGAGGGGGCACTGCAGCTTCATATTCTGTAAATAATTTCCCGCCACAATTCCATTGGAAACGAAGCGATATTCCGGGTCGTCTTGAGTGTGCAAGGGATAGCCAAAGGCCAGCAGGCAAATAATATCCAGTGTCAGGTACCTGACCCGGGGCGACATGTTGATAGGCCCGGTAGCTGTGCAGGACTGAGATATTTGGTTGACGAAAATATCAATTTGCTCAAGGATAACAGGTTCGAACAATCGCATGCCTCGTTCGTTGAGAGCTTGGCCGATTAATCGACGCTTGACACGATGTTGCTTCTTATCGACCACAGTAAAGACGCTGTGTACATTGGGCGCTTGCATAACGTTGTAGTATGCACTTGACTTAGAGACTCTATCGGTGTGGTAGATATCTTGATGCAGTGTTAAACAATACCTTCTCCAGGACGAGTCTTCATGCACATACCTTGCAATGCCTCAATGGAGTTAAATACCAACTTGTTCGGACCATGTCTTATTACAGGACCTGTGACGCTGATGTGTGAGTTAATGCTAGAACAATTCGATAATCCTGGATATATCATGGCTCTTACTGACCATATGATTGATGGCTTCGCCAGATGGCCAGATGTTCACCCATCAAGACCGCATGGTAGAGATTGTACAAATCGGACACCTTGGCAGCAATGGGACCAGGGTAAGCGCTCAAGGGATGGAGTGTCAGCCGGTAACTAACGAAAAGTACAAGCTACGACACGTCAGTTTTAGATCAAACTCAGCGTGAAATTTGAGTAGCCGTACGTATGAAGCAAAGGCATAGCTGGCATAAACGAGAACAGTGATGGCATTCTCCAGGAAAGCCATTTTGTGTAGAGACAGTCCTCGGTGTCGTCGCTCTTGAGGCTGATGAAAACATCAATGTTGTGAGTCGTAAAGGTAAGTGCAAGGTTCCAACGTTTGGAAGAGCGGGTGAAAGAGGGGATGGGATTGTGTGGGCTGTCCAGAGGCCAACCCAACATGAGCAGTCACATACATATAACGCCCACATTGTGTAACATCGGCTTGCCTATCACCGAGCATGCATTACACAGCGGCCATGGACATGGCCATGCTAATTTTCTGGGCATACTACCAGTTAAGGTCGGGCCTGAACCAGTTCGAAGTACCGCGTAACCTAAACATAATCATCTTTCCAGTCCAGGAAATTTCAGCTCAGTTGCCAGTTGTTCTATAAGCACACAATCGATATTATAGGCACACGCAGTAACAATCATAGATCCTACATAAGTACTAGGGGCGTACGGTTCGAAGGGGCGGTACTAAAGAAAATCACACCCTAGAGGCGGCTGCTTAGTCGTTGGTATTATATAGTATGTATTAAGGAGGTATTAAACTATTGCGCATATTATATGTATAAATCCGGGCATTTCTCGAAATGCTAGAAATAAAAAAGTCGGAATATAAAATTTTAATAACTTAAAGCGTATAATTATAATTAGCTTTAATTTAATAAATAATTTAAGGCCTTTAATGTAATTTTAAATATATTACTTATTATAATAATTTCTTAAACATTTAAAAAATTCGAATATGTAAATATAAGTAATTATTTTTATAAATTAACGTTAATAATATAAAATTTACGTTATTCTTTTATAAATTCTTTTTAATAATCGATAATAATAAATAATAATAATAATAACGAACGCTTTTTAAAACATTTTATTTTAAATAATACCTTAATTAAAATCTTTATAAATATAAAAACCGCTTAAATATAAAGGAATGGCTTTTATTTAAAGGGCTTATTATATAAGCGGCATATAATCGGCGTTTAAACGCCGTATAAAGAACTAAGGCCTATAAAAAAAACTTTATATATTTTTAAGAATTATAATTAAAAATAATTCTATATATTCTTTTTTATTAATTTCGTTTACGTTTAGTTATTACGTTATTAGCTTTTAATTATTTATATTTTTATAATTTTTTAATTTTTTTTTTCGATATTTAACGTAATAATTAATACGAATAAAATTAATCATAACTTTCGAAATAAAACGGCTATAACGAACGATATAAAAGAAGATTTTTAACGTTAAATCGCCGCCGAATCGGACGAAAAGCGGCGCACGAACGACGAAAACGAAAAAGCGACATCCGTTATCTTATAAAACGAAAAAAAACCGCTAGCAACCGTTTAACGTTAAAACGACAAAAAAAGCCCAACACGCGAAAGCTTTTTAAATTACGGAAATTCCAAAAGCACTTGGGTATGCGTAATCGGTATTTAATCGTTATCGAATTGCATTATAAACGATCTTATTTCCGTTACGAACCAAAAGATTGCCCGATTATTAATTAAATTAAAAACGAAACGTATTTAAAACGAAAAAAAAAAAACGAAATCTACGTACCGAATAAATCGCAAAAAACAAGGTAAAACGAAAAAAATTAATCGTTTCCGTTATTACATAATATACGAATAAAATCTTACGAAACGACAAATTTTCGAAATACTTAAGTAAAATATTTAACGAACGGTTTACGATATAAAAGAAAATAAATTACTGTTATTATCGAAATTAATATTATCGAAAGATTAAAACAAATTGAAATAATATATATATATTAAATTATAAATTATATAAAAAATAACCTTTAAATTAAATAATAATCGTATTACGATAATAAAAAAACGTTATTAAAACGGCATTCGAAAATTTATGGTTTTTCGTTAAAAGGAAATATATAAATCCCAAATACGTAATGCATACGTTTCGAAATACGTTCGAAATTTTATATTAAAGCAACGAATTATTAATAAAATTCTTTATTACGTAACGAATTTATTAAATTAACGTAAAAAGGTTAGAATTAAATTTCTAATAAAAAATCCGCACTTAATGCATTATTTTTATTACCGTTTATAGCTTATATTAAAAACGAAAATATTAAAGCAAAAGATTACATTAAAATAGCCTTTTATCGTAATAACGAATATTAATTAAATTTAATAAGCTTAATACGAAAACCAAATCTTAAAAATAAAGCAATGCAAACTAAACGGCCGTATAATGGCGCTTTTTTAAAGCCCGAAAAAAACAAAATGCTTAATATTAAAACGCTTAATGTTTAAAAAAAACGAAACAAAAGCGATTAATAAAAGAACTTTAAATGCCGAATAAATTCCAACCGTAATAAATCGGTCCAATAATAAAAACGAAAAGGGCCATTAATAACGTATTAAAATTACGAAAAGAAAAATACCGAACTACCGCTTATAAGAAAAAAAAACATTCGGAGCTTCCATTTCGACTAAAAGACGAAAGGGCGCCGCCGGACGTATCCAAAACTATTCCTTCCGTAGCCGTTTAAAACCTTATTTAATACGATAATTCCAATATTAATTCGGAATCGAAAAATGCCCTGCCGAAATAAGCGCTTACGTATAATTTATTTCGGCAAAGCTTTTACGTACGGTCGGCATAAACCCGCCGTTTCGAAAGGCCGTAACCGTATTTCCGAAAGAAAATATAACGCTTATTACGATAAGAATTAATTTAAATATAAGGACCTAAGTTAATTTAATAAACCGGCGTTTTATTAAAAAAAAGTTTTTTAATCGATTGCCGTTACGTAATTGAAATTATTAAAAATTAATAGCGTCTTTATTAAATGCTACGAGATATATAAACTTAATATAAAAATTATTAATAAGTACGTACGTATAATTAAAAAAAAGCAAATAATAATTAAATAAAACGGTTATATATTAAAGTGTTTAAAATAAGAAGAGTTTTATTTAAAAAACTGCAAACGAAAGCCTGTAATTATATAAAATTAGCTTGCTTACGTAATTGCAACGCGTGCCGGCGCGTTAAATATAATTATTATTTATTTTATTTTTTTTCGCGATTTAATCGCGAACTGTGCCATTAAATTAATTAATTATTCCGTCTTTTTGTGTTTTAGGTTTTTTTTATTTATTTCTTTAGCTTTATGTTAATTTCGTTCCGATTAATTAATGACTTTATCGCTTCGTTAAAGAACGCTTTCGTCTTAGCGTTAACGGGGTTATAAGTGCCGTAAATCCATTTGATTTCGTTTATTTTTTTATTTTCGTACGATTAACGAAGGGTTATAAGATTAATTATTAGTCGTTTTTCGTTAGTGCTTCTTATTTGTATTAAGCATTAGTATAAAGAAAAAGAATCCGTATAAAGAACGAATAAGACGTAAGGAAGTAATAAACGTTTTAAAATCGTATTAACGATGTAATAAATAACGTATTTTATATTAAAGCCTTATATTATGTTATAAATCTTGCTAATAAAAACGTTTCGGATTATTCTTTTATATTTAATAAACGATTAATAAATAATATTATCGATAACGATAAGTTCGTTCGTTTAAAATGTAGGTATATTTCTTAAGCATAATAACGTAATTAATTTATAAGTTTAGGTTTTTATTATTTGCAAAGAATCCATTAACGAAAACGTATAATCGAAAGTTTTAAGGATTTAATTAAATGTAATTAAGTTTGCGGTTTTTATTATTTATTTATTATTAAATCCGGATGTTTAATAGCTTGGCTTTTTTAGAGCTAGGTTCCGTATATTGGATAGCCGTAAAATAATTAAAAGTTGCTTTAGGCTAATAAATCGACGAGATATAAGCTTTTTAGGTTTTTTATTCGACGTATTTTTTAGGCATATTCGATGCTTTAGGGTTTAATAGCGTTAGCTTTTTAATTTGTTCCTTTTGGGTTATTAAAAAACCATTGCTTTTCGAATGAATAATAAGACGTAAATCATTAAAGTTTTCCGTAGCTTTATTTTTTAGGATTTTCTATGGGCGCGTTTTAATATTGGCTTTAATTAACGCTTTATTTTCTTTTTATAAATTCAGCCGTGCCGATATTAAGGGTATCGTTAATTTGGAAGCTTATTATATCGCAAGGTTAGCTAATGCGGATGATTAATAAGCATAAATCGAAAGGCAAAGGGTTTATATATAGCTTTTGTTAATGGTAACGAAAATATATTTCGAATTAATATGTATTTAATTCGATTAATTCGTATAATGGTTTTATAATACGCAATATCGTTTTTTTGGAATATTTATTTTTTAATTTCGATGATAGTCGTATAAAAATGGTGCGTTTTATGGACGTCTTAAATTAAATGTAAGCTATAATAATGTTTTGAATTATGATTTTTATGCCTAGGTATTACAAAATAAGTATTAAGGCCATAATTAATTATTAATTTGCTTTTTATATAATAAAGGCATAAGTTATAATTAAATTTTTATTAAGGTTTTCGTATTTTTAAATAACCAGCCGGAACTTTTCGTAAGGATTTGGTATGTTTTTATTCTTAATTTTGCGGATTATACGGAACTTAAAAATTATAGCTTTATAATAAATGGTTTTATTATAAATAATTAATTACAGGATGTTATTTTTAAATAAAACGTTAAGCTTTTTTATATTCGAGGCCTTATAAGGATTATTAGGGATTATGATTTTGTTTTTTATTCGCAGCTTAATTATTAAGATTCGATCGTGTTTTTTTTTGCGTTAAAATAGGCCGCATTAAAAAAATATATTAAGGTTTTTTTTTTGAAATAATGACGTAATTCGTTAAATTAAAGTTTGGTTTTGGCTTAAGTAATTCGATTTCGAAGTTTTATAATGGCTTCGGGTTTTTTTGAATTAAGTATAAAGCTTAACGTACGAATTTCGAAACGTAAAGGTTTTTTTAAATATATTTAAAGCGATCGTAACGTTTTTATCGGTAATGGTAATAACTTTGTGCGGTTCTTTTTATTTATCTTTTATACGATATACGAATATTTCGTTACCGAAAGGTAATAATATAAGCACCATCTTTTAAATATTAGGACCGTTCTTAGTATTTAAGGCGTTTCGAATTATACGTTAGGTCTTAATTTTTTTAATTTCAATTATCGCTTTTTGGGTTGCGGCTGTTTTTTAGATTTGAAACGGTATAGGTAGCGAATTTATATTAATCCTTAAGTAAGCGCTAAAAATAAATAATATCGATACGAAACTATTCGGATTTGCCGTATTATTAATAGCTTTAATAGTTATTTGCAAACGAAACGCGCATAAGCTTTATATCTTTTCGAAAATAATTTTATAAGCCCGGCGAATAAGTTCGTAATATTTCTTAATTTTGCTAATAAACCAATAAACTTTTATTAAGACTTTTTTATACGTAATATCGGCGAGCCGAATTTTATTTCGAAATTCGGCGTTATCGAAATTCGTATCGGCATTATAGGTAATAACATTAAGTAATCCTAGGTAAATATCGATTTAATAAAGCTTAAGGGTTTCTTAGGTTTTTTTAATCGATAGATTTATTAAAAACCGAATTGCTTAAAATCCTATAATAGCATTAACGACATAAAAAATAAGGCGTTTTTCGAAATATATGATATTCATAATAACTTTATAATTAAAATCCAATTCCGGGTCCTTAAAAATAAACCTAAAGCGCTAAAAGGCCTTATTTTTAATTTAATAGTAATAATAAAACTTAATAATTTCCTTAATATCCTTAAAATCGACATTATGTTCTGTTTTTTTTAAAAGGTTATGGAACTTATTAACGAAAAAATAACCGAAACGAATATATAAACGACGTAGCTTTATTTCCGTAAAAAGAATGGCGCTATTAAGATGAAATTATAAGTATTTCTATTTCCGATTAATAGGAATTGTAATGTTATTTTTATAAATTAATTAATTAATAACGTTATTAAAATATATATTTAATTAATTTATGTTTTTAAATAATAATAAAAACGAAATATCGGGTTTTATTATATGGAAATCAATTTATTTAAAAGGTATATCGACGATAATTATTTCGAATAACTTTATAGGTGGTTTATTTTTAAAGCGAATATTAATTTTTCCGGCGCGATTTTTATTAAGTAACATAGGGCGATCGGAGAATTCCTTAATTAAGGCAAAATATTGGCCTTTATTAATAATTAAAATTGGTATTGTATTTATGTTTAACATGATTTTTTAAAAGATGTATTTAACGTATCGATTAGGAATAAAGGCAATATCGAATTTAAATTGCTTAATAAAGGGAAATGTAATTATGTAATAATGAAAGGCTTAATTAAAAAGATATACGGCGGTTATTTATTAGTTATCGTTAAATATATGATTCAAAAAGGTATTATTATGCTTTTTATTAAACTTTAAGTCCGTATCGTTAATTTTTTCGTATTCGGCCAAAAAGGTAACGTAATTGTTTTTTCGGCCTTTTTTGCGGTTTTTTTATTAAATACGAACGTTTTTTTTTTCGTTTTTTTTCGGTATGCTTAATAAATTAATAGCTTTTTTTTTGCATATCCAGCATTTACGTTTTCATATACGAATTAGGCCTTTGTCGTTATTATATCGGTTTTTTTAATTATTGCGATAATATTTGCGATTAACGTAATATTAGCCAGATTCGTTATTGTCGTCGTTATTATTATTTTTATTAATTAAATATTGCCGTAATGCATTTTTAAGGTTCTTATAAATACTAATAAATATACGGAACTTATTAATTATGTTTTTAAACCTAATAAAAAATTCGAAAAAGGCATACTGGAATTAAAGCATATTGCGGCATATATAATAAATTGCAACAATAAGTTATTATTTCTTTTTAAAATTAAATTCTAATGCTTTTTGGTATAAAAAAAGTTTATTAAGCATAACCTGGAATATTTTTAGGTCCGATTTGTTTTAATTATTTTTATTAGCTTTAATTTCGAAAAAAATAATTAAGCTTTAATTAAAATAATATTAAACCTTATTTTGTTTTATATTAAAATAACGTTTTATGGCAAAATATATATCGATAAAGCATTAATAACGGAATATATTATATAAAAAATAAATAACAATTCGTTTTAATAAAATAATTAAAAATACGGCATAAAATTAGGTTTAATAAATACCCGTAATATAATAAACGTTTAAGAAAAATCTGAATTTATTTTTTAAAATATTATACACTTTTTTTATATAATTATTCTTTTTGTTTTAAGCTTTTTTAAAATATCCGATAATAATTAATAAGCATATTTTATTTTAAATTCGTATCGGCGGAATGTTATAATACATTAATTAAGCCTAATTATCGATTAATATAAAAGTTAATTTTGCCGTAAATAATGATATTATCGGAAAAAAAAAACCGGAACTTCCTAATGGTTCTAAGGGATTTAAAAAACCGGGTAATTCTTGTTTTTCGTTTGGAGATTCGAAAGGAAAGTTTGGTTGTTAGCCGGATTTTGATAGGATTTGATATTTTGGGATTTAAAAATGTCTTAAAAGGGATATATACGAAAATTTAATTTGGAATAATCCTAAAAAGAACATGTTTTTCTTTATTAGATCGTTTATTTCGACCATTAAATACGGCGATACGTAAGAATTCTTTTGTTTTGACATATAAAGGGCTTATGGATTATATGCCGTATTATAATCCATATATAAATAGCCAAAATACGAGAAAAATCCCATTAAAGGATACCTTAATTGGATTAAGTATTTCGGGAACGGTTAGTTATAATATTCCTAAAACGACAAAAGCGGTTATTATCGGTTAAAACGAAGATTAAGGCAAAAATCGACGCATAAGCTTAAGCATTAATTAATACGGAAATTAAGGCGTTAATTCGAATGATTAAAATTTCCTTTAAACCTAAACGGTAATTTTTAAGAACCTTAAGCATTAAAAGCCCTAAAAGAAAATTATTAATTCGAATCGAATTAAGATTGGGTTTAAAATATAAAACGACGCGATAGAACTAAATTATAAAATAAAAAGGAATTAAATAATTCGTTTATTAATATATGCGATAATTTAAGGCGAATTTAGCTTTAAGGGCATTTCGAAAGATATACGGTTTTTTAATTGGTTTTTATTATTAGCGTTTTTTATATTAATATGTTAAGCCATTTGGCTTTAATTACTTTTAATTTTTTATGTCCTAAATAGGAAGTACTTTTATAATAACGAAATCGATAAAAGTTTTATTAAATTTAATATTGCCCTTATTAACGTAAATCCTTTATTATATAAACGTATTTTTTAAATTAATCCGTAATAAAAATGGCATTATTTTAAAGTTTTTTGCCGTATAACTTTATAATCGGCCTTAATAATTTTCGAGCGTTTTTTCGGATATTCGGATATTAAAAATGCTTAAATTTATATTTTCGAAATTAGCCAATATTATTAATGCCTATATTAATTTTTAACGATGGTTTATTATTTTCGAATCGAATTTTTTTTAATTAATTATTATCGAATTAAAATAATTAAGTATCGTTAATAAGCGATTCGTAATAATAAAAATTAATTTAAGCAATCGTACTTAAACTTTTAAAATAACAAGGTCGAATCCTAAAGGGTTATTAAAAGGGCTTATCCGTATATTGCTGGCAATACTTTAGGCCAAGGTTTCGGCCTGTTCGTATTTCGATATAACTGCTAACGAAAATAACGATAAGAATGGAATTCGAAATATAAGCATATAAGAATAAAAAGAAATTATAATATTATTATAATATCTTTAATATCGTAATAATAA
The DNA here is from genome assembly GCA_022225965.2 of Diatrype stigma. NCBI lineage: Eukaryota > Fungi > Ascomycota > Sordariomycetes > Xylariales > Diatrypaceae > Diatrype > Diatrype stigma. The sequence goes on along the minus strand of JAKJXP020000016.1, from coordinate 6,405 downwards.
CTTTTTTATTTTATTAATTTATATTGTTATTATTTAATAATATTAATTAATATTAATAAATACGTACGTATAATTAAAAAAAGCAAATAATAATTAAATAAAACGGTTATGTATTAAAGTATTTAAGATAAAAAGAGTTTTATTTAAGGAATTATAAACGGAAGCCTGTAGTTATATAAAACTAGCTTGTTTACGTAATTACAACGCGTGCCTACGCATTAGATATAACCATTAAAAATAATAAACGTAATAAAAAAAAATGAAAGTTTTATTAATTATTTTTTATAATTTTATTAAGAAAACAAAAGCAGTTATAATGCCATATGGCATAAGTTATTAAATTAAATAAACCTCTTTATTAAACGTAATTAACGCATTTAAGCCTAAATAATATAACTACGTTTTTACTTTCATTTAATTGTTTCCGTTGCCTTATAAATGATAGCATTTCCGGTCGATCCGGATTAATATAATTTAATTTAATATAATACAATTAATATAATACCTTGTCTTTATTAAAAACAATTTTCCTTTTCATTTCCTTTAAGCCGCCGCCGTTAAGGCGTTAGGCTAAGCGGGGTTTTCGCATTCTTATACCTTAATTCCATATCTTAACTTAATTCGTAAAACTTCGTTAAAATCTACGTTAAACCTTATTTATATATTCTTTTAATCGACTTAGTATTTAAGACTTAATGGTATTCTTTTTTTTAAGTTTTAAAGCGTTTATTTTATATTAAAAAAGGTTTCGCAAATTGCTGTAAAATTATCGCATTTATTAATAAGTATTTTACATTAAACGTCGTATGCTTTTAATAAACGCAGAATATTAACGAGATTAAAAACCTTTTAAAACAAAACGATATTTCCGTTATATAACCTTAAGATTAACCTATACGAAAACTACGATTTTAAGGATTAGCATTAAACGATGATCCGTAAGTTATAAATACTTTCGGATTTTATTAAGCGTTTTTTTCCGTAATACGATTTATTAATCGCTATTAAAAGAAATTATAAAAAAGTTAAGCACGTTATTAAAACCCCGCTTAAAATTAGGCAGCAGTTTTTATTCTTAAATAAACTTTAAAAAACCTTAAATAACGAAAAGAAGCCATTTAATTTCGCTTTTAAACGTTACATATCTTATAAAGAATACCGATATTCGTTGCATTATTTTTGATTTTCCTTAATTAGATATTACGTTTATTTATAGCCAGAAATCTTTTAGCCTTATTTTTAAAAAGTAAGAAACAGTTAAACGACGAATAATTAAACGAAGAATAATTAAATAATAACGAAAACGTTAAGTTTTAATATTTAAACGATAACGAAATAATAAATAAAATTATAAAAATATTAAAAATTCGTTATAAAGCCCATAAAGCAATTTAGTTACCCTTTATTTATACCGATTTAATTATGAATTAAGGATTTATAAAAAGCGGTTTATTCGTTCGAAAGGACTTTATTTAATCGTACGAGAATATTAAAGATAAGAATAGCTTATTTTTAAATAAGCACGTTCGTCGTCGTTAATAAAACCGAGCCTTTTAAAGCGAAAATCCATTTTCTTAAAATTAAGAAAATAGGAATTAAAAATAAATATATCTTTTCGATTTTATACATTAAGCCCCTTAAGGTTAATAATAAGCTTAATCCTTTTAATTACTTTTATAACTTACTTAGTTTTTATAATAATAAAAGCAATTTTAAAGCAAACCTTAAGTTAAATAGCGACTAATTTAAGCCGTAAAGGCCGGTAATTCGGAAAATAATAATGGTTTTTCGTTAAAAAATAATAAACGCTTTTATAATAATAATAATAATAATAATAATAATGCCTTAATTCGTCGTAAACGTAATGTAAATTTTAAAAAGATTAACGAATTAATCGTAATTATAATCGTTATTATAAGAGCTATAATTAATAAATTAATAAGCGACTTTTTTAATAAAATATAAGAAATAACCTAATCCTTAGAATTTTAATTAATCTAAGCAGGTTAATCATATGCGGGGGTTAATCACATTTAGACGCGGTTAACTTAACGCTTATTAATGCGGTTAACCATTAATACGCAATTAATTTTAAGTTTATTAATAGAATTAATTATTAATGCGCAGTTAATCTTTTTAATACTAACGACTATTAATACGCGGCTAATTTAACGCTTATTAATAAAGTTAACCATTAATGCGCGGCTAATCTTTTTAATACGAATAACTATTAATACGCAATTAATTTAATATTTATTAATATAATTAGCCATTAATACGCGGCTAATTTATTTAATACGGATAATTATTAATACGCAATTAACTTAATGCTTATTAATACGAACGATTAATAATGCCCGATTAACGTATTTAATACGAACGATTATTAATGCGCGGCTAACTTATTTAATGCGAACGACTATTAATACGCGGCTAACCTAACGTTTATTAATGCGGTTAATTATTAATGTCTAGTTAATATATTTAATACGGATAATCATTAATACGCGGCTAATTTAACGCTTTTTAATACGAACGACTATTAATGCTCGGTTAACTTAACGCTTATTAGTGCGAACGATTAGTAATGCCCGGTTAATTTATCGGCTTATTGCCGCGGCCGACCCTTAATATCCGGTTAACGTATTAGCTTTTTGCTGCGAATAATTCTTATTTATTGCGCGCATAATTTATTCGGTTCTTATTATAAACGACCCTTATTATGTAGTTTATTTAACATTTATTAATACGAATAAGCATTAATGCGTAATTAATCTTAAAACTTATTATTACGAACGACCATATTTATATAAAATTAATTTTATAACTTCTTAATACGGGCGATTATTAATGCGCTATTAATTTAACGGCTTATTATTATAAATTATTATAATTAAATAGGATTAATTTATTAATTTATTTATTCGTATAATTATTATTACGCGGCTAATTAAATTATATTTAAATGGAATTAATTTAATAATTTATTAATACGAATTATTATTATTACGTAGCTTTATTAAATTTTTTTATAATTCGTACGTATAATTCTTCGTTTATTATATATAGTATTCCTTTATTTAAGTTCAAAATTGCCTTATTTTTTAATATTAGCATATATTAAGGTATTTAATTTTAACGTAACTTGTTTATAATTATTTTTAAATAAATAATTATTATATTATTTTATTAGCTAATCGCTTATAAATGGATCGATATTATACGTATATCCGCATTTATAACTTTAAATAAAACCGATATAACCGAAGCTTGGAATTTAAATGTTTTATAAATTCGAGATCTTAATGTTTTATAAGTTTTATTGTTTCCGTTATATTTATTATATTATTACGCCTTCGAAATCTTAAATACGTATAATCGTTACGGCTTATTATTAGTTATATTGCGTTATAATAACCTCGAGATCTTGATTTTTTATAGGTTTTGCCGTTTGCGTTATATATTATATAACATAATGTCTTTTAAATCTCGTTATTTTATAAGGCGTAATGTAATTATAATTAAACTTTCGTAATGCATTATTTTATATTATATTTATTAATAATAATTTTTCTTATAATTAAATAATGCATTATTACCGTTATATAATAAATGCGTTATTGCAGCTATAGGTTTTTTTTTAGCTGCTTTTATCGGTTTCGGTTATATGGCCGATGCCGGTATATTTGGGTTTTGGTTTTCGTTTATATAAAAGATGTTAGTTCGTTTAGTTTTATATATAATTTCTTATAAATAAGCAAATAATGCAACATTTTCCTTTTTAATTAAGTTTATAACGCAAATATGTTTTAATATTTATATGCGTAAATTAAAAATTTTGGCGTTATTTCGGCTTATTTTAATTAATACTTTATTTATAGCCTTTATTTTTTTATTTTCCTTTACGTTTTCGTTTATTTTGTATATTTCCGATACGTAATATTTTCCGTTTAATTATGATGTATTATTTTTTTTATATTGTATTACGATAAATCTTTTTTATTTAATTCGTTATTTCTTTTTGTTTATTATTTTATTTTTGCTTAAAAATAACGATTCCGAATTTATATATATATATATATTATTATGTTATAACCAAAACGCTTATTTTTATTTTATATGTTTTATATATATTTATATATTTTTACGGCTTATTTTGTATTTTTTTTATATCATTTTTTTATATTTATATATATTCGTTATTATTATGTTTTTCCTTATTTTTATTTTTATATACCTTTCGTTGTTTCGTTTTTTTATATATTATATATTATATAATTTCATTTATTTCTTTACGTAATTTATGTTATTATATATTTGCATATATTTAAAAAACTTAATACGATTCGTTATTTTTTCGTACATAAAATTCTTTTTTAAGTTCTTATTTTTTATATTTCTTTATTATGCTTTTATTTATCTTTTCGTATTTTTAATTCTTACGAATATTTCGTTATAATTATTACGTTTTTTTCGCCTTAAAGCTATTAATATTTCGTAATTTTTAATTTTAAAATTAACGTTATTATAAATATTAATGTTTTTTAATTTATTTTTTCGATTTATTATGAAATTAACGTCCGAAAATTAGCCTTAAAAGTTTATTTTTTCGCTTTAAAACGTTATTGGTGCTTTTTTTATTATTATTATACCTTAACATTTTATTTATTACGTTAATTATGCGTATATAATTACGCATTTTAATTTATTTCTTTATATTATTACCGTTACCGATATTTCGTATATTTATTAAGAGATTTACGATACGTAATTTTTCTTTAATCGATTTAATATTAACGTAATTCGTAACGTTATTAAACGGTTTCGTAATTAGCAATAAATTTGAAATATTTTAGCCGTTTGAATTATTTTAACGGTAATTTTTTTTATGGTCGAAAATTTCGGTAATAGCTTTTTTCGGCGTTAACAAAAAGCCGCTTATAATCGACAATTTTAAATATCCGCTTAATTCGTTAATTCGGGCTTTTTTCGGCCGCCTTTAAAAAAAAGCCGTACGTATTTGGTATTTATTATTAATAACGATAATAATAACGATAGCTTATTTTTACGAATAAAACGCTTTCGATTAATTAATAACGTTACGGCTGGAAATAAAAAGCTTATAATCGAAAAAAGCCGTACGTATTTAATATTCGTTAATAATAACAACGATAATAATAATAACATATTTTTGCGAAAATAACGCTTTCGTTTATATAATTGCGCTAAAACCGAAGCTTTAAAACGTAAGCGGTAAGGGCTTTAAATTTCCGCCGAAGCCGATTTAATCGCAAAAATACGGATTCGGATTTAAAAGCGTTAGCGCTAGCGGGTCCAGGCAAATACGAAAAAACGGACTTGTTTTTTAAAATGGCAGCGGCAACGAATGCGTATAAAAACGGCGGCGCTGGCCTAAATTAAAAAACGTTCGAATCGGCCGTAAGAAATTATTTAAGCGAAACTATAAACGAACGCAAAAATATAAAAACAAATAAAAAAAATAATTCGTAGCATTAAAAAATCCGAAATCGAAAACGCCGGTAATAACGAATATAAAAAAAAGTTAATTCGAAAGCTAATAATTAAAAAAACCAAAAATAACGATTCGAAGCAATAATAAAAACGCATACGAATATTTAATTAAAAACGAAATCATTAAGTCGGTTTTATAAGCGCTTATATTTAAGTTCATTTTAATTCGAGGCATTAACGCAAAATAAAACTTAAAAGCGTTTATATTAATAACGAATAAAAAACGCGCATATTCGGGCTTAAAAGAAATAACGTCGACGGATAAAGCTAAATTCGAAAGCAATATTTTAATATCGTTTTTTAAAATTCAAATGCCGATAATATTTTTTATAACGGCAAATAGCGCTAGCAATACGTTTATAACGGCGAATAAAAGACGAATAAAAAGCGAAAAAAAAGGCCCGAACTTGGGCTTATAAGCATATACGAAAATAAGCCGAAACATTAATACATATCGAATTTTTTATTTATTACGATAACTTTATACGGCTTAATGATTTTAATTAAAAAGCATTATTTACGTAATTAAATATATTTAAAAAATAATAAACGAACGAATTTTTATAATAAAAACGTTAATAAAAAATATAACGATTTCGTTTTTTTGGTAGCATTTATTTTCGTAATTCCGTAATAATAATAAAAATATTTCTTATAATATCGTTAATATTTTTTTAATCTTGTTTTTTAGGGTTAGGGTTAGGGTTAGGGTTAGGGTTAGGGTTAGGGTTAGGGTTAGGGTTAGGGTTAGGGTTAGGGTTAGGGTTAGGGTTAGGGTTAGGGTTAGGGTTAGGGTTAGGGTTAGGGTTAGGGTTAGGGTTAGGGTTAGGGTTAGGGTTAGGGTTAGGGTTAGGGTTAGGGTTAGGGTTAGGG